>BLSH010438892.1:782666-804167 GCA_018402905.1 Glandirana rugosa | reverse complement strand
CATTACTACTAAATACCGATGATCTCAACTCGCTTGTGGACCTTCAAGCCCAAGACGACCAGGCAGGCTTGAAGCCCTGTTTCAGGCCCAGGCCCAGGCCTGCCTTGGGCTTGCTAGCGTGCCTGTTGCTTGGGGTAACTTTAGTTACCCCTGGGCTTGAAAATCCGTGTTTTTACCGACATCCTTTCAGGACCTTTCGGGGTCTCCCGACGTTTTCCTTCATTTTACCCCCATTCCCATCCCGTTCACGGGATGTTTTTTACCCCTGTCCCTTTATTGACATTTATAAAAATTTTTTTATTTTTGTATTTTTTTCGTTTTTACCTCCACTTAGTCCGTGCGATCGTTCGGGTTCCGTCCGGACCCGGACCCGGACTTTGTCCCGAAGTTCGGACGGACCAGCAGAACCCGAACTTCCAGGTGTTCGCTCAACTCTAGTAGCCATAAATCATCATTACATGTATCTTTTTTAAATGCAAGCAGTTTAAGTCCCTAAATATGACTTGGTAACAGCCTCTACTTCTTGTACAGCAGAGCTCAGAAAGGGGGAGAAATAAGCAGCATAACTAGCTAGTCTAACCTACTGCAGTGCCTGCATGTGCTAACAAGGCGCATAGTGATAGAAGTAGAGAACAAATGGGTAGATATCAGAGGCTTGGTATATTTTTTGGGGGGCGGGGGGCGCAAACAATGCACCCACAGCCACTCCCCTGGTCGATCAGGTCACCCTCATCGGTCGGTTGGTCACCCGCCCCACACTTACCTCATCTATTGGCCATTGCTTCCTCTGGGCAATGGGCGGTAGCTTCCCCTGCATCTCCTCCTTGGCATCACGGCGGCTTCCGCCGTGCATCTCCTACCTCCTCCTCCTAGGCGGCCAATAGGATTGCCTCTCCTTTCAGCCAATTGGGTGACGGGTCTTAGGACCCGCTTCCTGATTGGCCAGGAGGAGAATCAGGAAGACAATAGCTAATATTCATACACTATTGTCACATAACTTGGTGGGCTTGGGCTGCAGTACTCTGCGCCCCGAGCCTACCCTTTTTTGAAGCCTATTAGAGCCTCTGGCTCTAATCACATACTTCCTCCTCCTAGGCAGGCCAATGGGATCACTTCTCCTTCCAGCCAATCGGGTGACGGGTCTCAGGATCCGCTTCCTGATTGGCCAGGAGGAGAATCAGGAAGAAAATAGCGAAAATTCATTTACTATTGTTACACAACTTGGTGGGCTCAGGGTGCACTACTCTGTGCCCAGAGCCTACCCTTTTTTGAAGCCTATTAGAGCCTCTGGCTCTAATCACATGTTTAAAAAAAAAATTGGAATTCATGCGTCCAGCATCCCGCATGTAGATAAGGGGGCCGGACACATGGATAGGGGGGTAGCGCCCCTGTGCCCTGCATTACGGGCCGCCACTGGTAGATTTACTAAAGCAGGTGCACTCAGAATCTGGTGCAGCTGTGCATGGTAGCCAATCAGCTTTTAAGTTCAGCTTGTTCAATCAAGCTTTTACTATAAAACATGGAAGCTGATTGGTTTCTATTCAGAGCTATACCAAATATTGCACGCTCCAAGTTTAGTAGATAACCCCCAAAGTGACAGAGAAATGAGCTCACCAGTGTGCTGTTTCTGGAAAGGGGACAAGTGTAAGTTAACTGCAGCCAAGAAAATCAACTCTTCTGCCCTGCATGACAAGGCTGTGCTCTGTGGCAGAGCTGTGCGAAACTCAGAACTGGATAAATAGAAATACAAATTCTTCAGCAGATAAAACCACTCTTATATTTGTATTTCATTTGTGTATTAGCGGTTTGCCTGCAGTTTAGCTTTAAGATAATAATGTACATTTTCTGTTATTTTCTTTTTTCGGAATAAATATTATCTACTTATGTTCTCTAAGCTGTAACAGTGTGTCGTTTATCTTTGTTCATAATCCGTTGCAGAGGACCCTTATTACTGATTATATGTGCAGATGTGGCATGCCATTGTTGCTGTCAATCTGTGATTTTAAGTCCCCCTGTAATCTACTTTTATATACATTTATAAATGTGTAATACGCCTCTTTTAAAAAACTGAAAACACTAAGCAAATCTTCTATTGCTGCAAACAAATTGGGGCGAGTGAATGGAAAGAGATTCCCTTGTAAAGAGAACATTAAGATCCAGAACAAGGCATGCCCACAATGCCCGTGTGACAGTGGGGATAAGTCTTTTTTCTTTATAAATCCGCTTGCAGACCTTATTCTGTTTAAAAAAAAATCCTATTTCATTTTTTATATTCAGTTGCTTTTTTCAGTGCAGCTGACGAGTAGCTAATTATATTTTAGGTAATAATACACCAAAATCAGTTTTAGTGGACACAATATAACGTGTATATAAAAGATAATACTATATTGAGTTAAAAATGATACTAAAGTCTCATTTTTTAATTGAAAAATAACAAACATGTTATACTTACCTGCTCTGTGCAGTGGTTTTGCACAGAGCTGCCCCTCCCTCCTGCCGAGTGCCCCCGCAGCAAACAGCTTGCTATGGGGGCACCTAAGCTGAGCCGCTGCACTGTATGTCCATTCAGACATGGAGCTGCAGCACGGCCCTGCCCCCTCTGTCTCCTTATTAGCTCACTGACTTTGACAGCAGGGGGAGCCAATGGCACCCGCTGCTGTGTCTCATCCAATCAGGAGCCAGAGTCCCAGACATCTGAGTCTCTCGTACAACATTGCTGGGGGCTGCTGCACACGGAAGGCTTTTTATCTTAATGCATAGAATGATATAAAAGGTAAATAGAACTAGTGCGCAAACCAGTTGGTAAAATAAGGTGGTAGCTGCCAACATGGATAAGGTAAGCTGATACCAAAAAAACGATTTGGAGTAGAGAATGGTGAGCGCTACATATTCTCTACTCCAATGCATAGAATGCATTAAGATAAAAAAAACTTCTGCCTTTACAACCACTTGAAAAAAGAAAGCTTTGTGTGTGAATGAGGGCTTGAGGCTCATTCGCATGGGTGCGTGGCCTGTACAGTGTGAATGAGTGTTTATGTGGTTGGAGCTGTGTGTAGGCAGACAATGTTATGCTATAGGGACACAGTAGCTGTATGAACACAGTCACAGGTCCTAATTTGACAGGCGTGTGGATGCAGGTGTATGACCCCAAACACAGACAGTGTGCATTTGGAGCTACTCACTCACACCTGTCAAATTAGCACCCACAGCTGCAGAGGCATAGCTAGAACCTTCAGGGCCCTGTTGCAAGAAACCGTGAAGGGCCCCCCGACCTCCAGCCTGGGCCATTCCCTCTGAGCCCTTCCCACTGATCCCACGACCCTTTACGGTCCCTCAGCGGATCCCTTTCATATGTTAAGCAGTCCTGTAGTCTTGGGCGGACCCACCATGTTGGCCGAAGGCCAGGGCCTAGTCGCAAGTGCGACCTTTGCAACCCTGGTAGTTCCGCCAGTGGTGTCAGTGTGGACTGTAAATGGTGTCAGTCAGTAGGGCAGTGGATGTGGTCAGTAGAGCAGTGGATGTGGTCAGTAGAACAGTGGATGTGGTTAGTAGAGCAGTGGATATGGTCAGTAGAGCAGTGGACATGGTCAGTAGGGCAGTAGACATGGTCAGTAGGGTAGTAGACATGGTCAGTAGAGCGGTGGACATGGTCAGTAGGGCAGTGGACGTGGTCAGTAGGGCAGTGGACATTGTCAGTAGGGCAGTGGACATTGTCAGTAGAGCAGTGGACATGGTCAGTAGGGCAGTGGACAGGGTCAGTAGGGTAGTGGACATGGTCAGTAGGGCAGTGGACATGGCCAGTAGGTAGAGCTGCATGATTAATCGTTAAAAGATCGTGATCTTGATTCAACGCCCCCTAACAATCTCAACCCGACATTTCCTCAATTTTATGTGACAAGTGCAGAGCCCCTCAGAGCTGTCAATAAAAAAAAAAAATAGGCAGCCTGCCAAGTTTCAAAACATTCCTCAGTGTTAACTATAAACATTGCAATGTTTTGTTCTAGATCAAAGGGATGAACACCATCTGTAAAGTTAAAATCATTAATTTTTGCTAGAAAACTACTTAGAACCCCCAAACATTATATATATTTTTAGCAGAGACCCCAGAGAATAAAATGGTGATTGTTGGAAAATCTTATGTCACACAGTATTTGCGCAGCAGTCTTTCAAACGCACTTTTTTTGTATAATATGAAAGATGATGTTACACCACGAGAATTGTGATCTTTATTCTATGCAAAAAAAATCATGATTCTCATTTTGGCCAGAATCATGCAGCTTTATGGTCAGTAGGGAAGTGGACGTGGTCAGTAGGGCAGTGGACATGATCAGTAGGGCAGTGGACAGGGTCAATAGCGTAGTGGACGGGGTCAGTAGCGCAGCGGATGAGGTCAGTAGGGCAGTGGACAGGGACAGTAGAGCAGTGGACGGTGTCGGTAGGGCAGTGGCCGGGGGCAGTAGTTTTTCATTTTTGTTATCTTGTTATTTTTTAAATTATTTTTTTAGCAATTTACTTTGCAATTTTATTTTTTATAGGCTTTTTTTTTTTTTACAATTTTTGATGTGGAGGGCAGTATTGGGGGGAGGGGGCAGCATGATGGAAGGGGGGTAGTGGAGGGCACTATGGGGGACAGCATGACCGGAGGGGGGGCAGTGGAGGGCAGTATGGGGGACAGCATAACCGGAGGTGGGGGCAGTGGAGGGCAGTATGGGGGGACAGCATGATGGGAGGGGGGTAGTAGAGGGCAGTATAGGGCCGGAGGGGGGTAGTGGTGGGCAGTATGGGGGGACAGCATGATGGGAGGGGGGTAGTGGAGGGCAGTATGGGGGGACAGCATGATGGGAGCGGGGGTAGTGAAGGGCAGTATGGGGGACAGCATGATGGGAGGGCGGCAGTAGAAGGCAGTATAGGAGGGAGCAGAGTGACACTCAGCAGCACACCTGGAACACTACACTCTTCCTTGACAGTTTGTGGCTTACCAGGAGCGGCCTAGGGGCAGGAAGCATTTATTCTCTGTTCCGGCGGCAGGAACAGCCTTGAGACAAGAAGTGGGAACCAGAGCCTGGGTCGGAGCTGGCGGTCCTAGGTACGGAAGACTGCATGGCATTTGACTTTACACTGTGGATGCAGCTAGCACCAGGCTGGATAGGAGGACCGGCAGAGCAGCATATAGGAGAACTGATCCTGCTCCTGCATCCACTGAAAGCCCTGCAGGAGCCAGGAATAGAATAGAGGAGATTGTTTCTCCTATATGTGACTCCGCTGGCTCTCCTATCCAGCCTGGTGCTAGCTGCATCCACAGTGTATAGTCAAAAGGCATGCAGTCTTCTGTACCTAGGACCACCAGCTTTGCACCCAACTCCGGGTCACGCAAGTGTAAACAAACCTGACAGGGGAGCCGCACGGGCCCCCTGCAGCGATCGCTACTCTTGCACCCCCTATAGTTACGCCCCTGCGCGGCTGTGCTCATACAGCCGCTGCGTCCTCCTAGGGAAACCGGCGGCTCCAGCCCTACAAATGGCTCATTCACACTGTATTCACACTACATGAATGAGCCCTTATTTTTTTATATGTTTTTTAACATCTTTATAGTTTTTTTTTTTTTTATATTATTATGTTGTTGGGGGGGCACGGGGGTGCTTGCTAAAATATCAAGGGTCTAAACCAGGGGTCTCAAACTGGTGGCCCTCCAGCTGTTATGAAACCACAAGTCTTGTGAGGCATTGCAAGGCTGACAGCTCCAAGCATGACTCCCATAGGCAGAGGCATGATGAGACTTGTAGTTTCGCAACAGCTGGAGGTCCTCCAGACCCCTGGTCTAAACAGACCCATGATGTCTCTCTTTTGAGACCAAGAAAGCAACCTAGGACATAATTTCCTTAGTCTCTTTCTCTGCAGCCTTAGCTGCACTCAACAGAAAGAGCTCTGTACAGAGGCTCCTGTTCATTCACAACCTAAAGCATAGTAAATACAGTTTACTATGCTTCAGTTATGATGAATAAACAAAGTGAGTGGTCAGTCAGGGTTGGGATTTTAATTGAAGACCCCGGTGCTGCTAGATGGGAGCGCTAACCAATAGCCACCGTGCTGCTCCACATGACAGACCATCACAATACTCTGCTAGCAGTTCACTTCTAGGTGTATGAAATGGATGTATACTCAGGAACAGCAAAAGCAAAGAACCATTTCCTTAGCTTGCAGAATAACAATCTAGAATCTTTTTTTTAAAATGCCAATGTGTGACCCAAAGTCCAAAAAAAAGTAGATGTGAGGCGTTGGACTCTGATCTCTCACCCGTCAAAAGAAATGCGGCAGTGATACTTGATAGGCTGACCGTGGCAGCTCCACAACATGGTGAGGGGTTGAAGAGGTAGGAGCCACCTGAACTGTGGAATCCACGTGAAACCATAACAAAAGAGCACCAAATATCCTTTATTGTCAATAATACAATGAAGAAGCATGCGTTCAATGGAATTCCCCTTCATTGGGACATAAAAACAAGTAGCAACAGTGTAAATTGGATTACATTTATGATACTCCTGCAAGAATAATCTCTGCTTTCACTTCTGAAAGAGGTTATCATTTCAGGAGAATCATAATAGAGTCCAGTTTACAATGTTGCTGCTTGTTTTAAGCCCTGATGAAGGGGAATTCTCTCTCTTCCAGAACAATTTGGCTATAGTTTGTCCTTTTGTGAATTAGGCATTTACAAGAAGACACACCTGATGTGTAGGTGGCTGTGTGACGCACCTGACAGCCCTCACAACCTAGGACAAAGCCTTAGCTGGTTATACAGAAATCTGGCTCTGGTTACATAGAGATATCCTTTCTCACAAATAGCTTCTTTTTTATTGTTGAAATTAGCTTTCACAAGGCATAGATGATTTCTAGTTTGACATTTTACTTGTCTTATTGGGAGAGATGTACTAAAACTGAGGGAGTGCAAAATTTGGTGCAACAAGCTTAAAGTGGATGTAAACCCACCACCCACCCAGTATAAACTAATGACACAGTATTAATATATATATACATTGAAGCCTCCTGCATCTATCCCTACCTTTCAAATGTCCTTCCTGTAAGCACTAGCAGCTCTGTAAAACTCTGAAATCAGTGGGTGTCTGTGTTTGCTGGAGTTTGGTGGGTGGAGTTGTGATGTCACAAGCCTCCCCACCCACCTCTATACTGAGACATTGAGGAGGGAGGGAGAAGGACGTGTAAAACTTTCTCTGCTGTGTGAAGGAGATAAGCAAATTGCTTGTCACTCACAGAGCAAGGGGAGGAACGACTGTGTATTTCCCTGTTAGTCAGACTTTCTCTTCCTAAAAAAAGATAAGCTCATTATTTACAGTTGGATTAACTCATTGTGGCAAGACTGGGCACAGATGATATGACATGCTATACTCTACCAGGCGGAATTATTAATTACATTTTGTTTTTTTGGGTTTACATCCACTTTAAGTTAGAAGCTGATTGGTTATCATGCACAACTGTACCAGATTCTGGGAGCTCCAGTTTTAGCAAATCTCCTCCTGTGACCACACATCTTTAATCACTCAGATTACTTCCAGCTGCACTTAGACGCATGCAAAACGCAGAAAACAGGAACGATTATCAGATTGTTTAAAACTGGGAATGCTTGGTGCCCGGTCACAGTCTTAGATTAACCCATATTGATGCTAGCGGACAGATCCAGAGATAGTCCGCTATTGCCTTTCCCTAGTACCCCTCTGTCCACGTCACTGTTTGCGAAACATTGCCACACTCTGCTATCAAACCTTGTGTTAAATCCTAAGGCATATTCAGGACTTTCTTTCTGGATAGGTGCGGCCTCTTGTCAAGGAGTGCCGAGTCATGTTATTAAAAAAATTAGGAAGGTGGAATTCTTCTTGTTTTACTAGATACATCCGGATCCCCAAGTGGAGTTGTTTCGGGCATTTATGCATTTAGTGGATAATGTTACAATGTTTGGAGCAAATAAATCCCTTAATGAAACTCATCCTACTGTCCATTTTTTGCCCCCTTTTAGGCGTACCGACCACGTGATTACGGCACACTTCAGGTCACTTACTCGTCCCCTTTGGTATTTTCCTTCATACGATTACTGGAGACTCAGAGTACAAATGTAGGTGAAAGCGCAGCGGACAATCCCTCGCATGACAATGATATCATGCAGTCCACGGTCACTAATCAATTACAAGATGCTTCTTGTACAGTTCAGAGCACTAAATCTGTTTATCAGTCATAATAATTAAAGGAAAGAATATGTACACTCCCTCCCTTTCATATTCTACCTTTAAAGCATAACTAAACTTTCCCAATCAACATTAAAGTGATACTAATGTCTATTTTTTTTGTGTTTAAAAATAACAAGCAAATTATACTTACCTGCTCTGTGCAGCGGTTTTGCACAGAGCAACCCAGATCCTCCTCTTCTCAAGTCCCTCGCTGGTGCTCCTGGCTCCTCCCTCCTGTTGAGTGCCCCCACAGCAAGCAGCTTGCTATGGAGGCGCCTGAGCCAAGCCGCAGCTCTGTGTGTCCATTTAGACACACAGCCGTTGATAGGCCCTGCCCCCTCTCTCTCCTCATTGGCTCACTGACTTTGACATCAGCGGGAGCCAATAGCGCTCTGCTACTGTCTCAGCTAATGAGGAGGGAGAGTCCCAGGCAACCGAGTCTCTCCTGCAACATCGCTGGATAGAGATAGGCACAGGTAAGTATTAGGGGGGCTGCTGCACACAGAAGGTTTTTTATCTTAATGCACAGAATGCATTAAGATAAAAAACCTTCTGCCTTTAGAACCACTTTAAATATTTGTAATCATTATGCTGCTAGCATTAGTAAATAGACAGGAAGATATTCAGTATTTACTATTTAAAATTTTTTTTTTTTTTATTTCTTCAGTTGTTTCCTGGTTTCCGGGCTAGGCCAAAATGATGTCATACCTTCCAAGAGTTTTTTATCTAGAGGAGAGGCTTTCTCAACTAAGCACACACTCCTGACTGCATGCCTGAGCTAAGGGTAGATGGATTTCAGGAAGTAAATGCCACACAAATTATCTGCCCACATTCACTATGGCTGTGTCGAGAAATACAAGAGGGATGTTTCTCAAAATAAAGCATGGAGACATGGATGGATGGGTGAGTTTACTATGAATATTAAAAATTGATCAAATCGTGTTTTCAGTTTGTGGTGCTCAGATACAGTTTACTTCCGCTTGGAAAATGCCTGGAAAATCAGACGTACCATTTAGTAGAAAAACACTTGCTCAGGATGGATGATAGAACAGAAAAAAGGTCTAATCCAGTCAACTGGCTTGGTAACCATTACCCTATGCAGGGTTCTTTCTCAGAACCAACCAACATTATAATGAGAAGTTAGCTGGTTTGCAGAAATTGCAGTTGATTAATGATAGTACATGGTGAAAACAGAATTCAGAATATTAATGCTCAACAAAAGGTTTGCCATATGTTTCACAAGGGGTAAGGAGCAACTTTCCTGGTAGCCGTGAGGTCAGTTAAACGCCCACATTGTATTCTATGTAGAATAATTCTTTTATCTTCTCATAGGTGACACACCCTATTTAAAGTGTGATCCTATTTGTTTTACCAGGAAGAAAAGTAATCAGATAACTCCCTGGATCAACATATGATTGTTATTTTTTTAATATTAATAGCTGTTTATATTTACTTTCCTTTAGAAACACGTCTAGCCCTTTTTAAAAAATCTTAGTGGACTAGAACCAGCTTCTGTGGAAGAATATTCAACATTTTTACAGCTGTTACCATGCAGAACCCCTTGCATGCGGAGGTAAAAGTATAAACCCAAGAACAAAATTGTAATGTTATATATTGTAGTTCTCCAGTCCTGCTGAAATACTCATAACATAAACAATGTTATCTTTCTTGTGTTAACTGCTCATCCCACCACTCCCCATGTAATGAAGATGAAAGACATATTTGAAGTCCAGCCTCAATGGCTACCATGGTTCCCTCTTCAGATACTGTGCAGGAGTGAGTGTAGCCACCCAGGGACAGGGACTGTGTTTTTCACAGGACTACCATGTTTGTTTGCCGCCCAAACAAAAAGTTTAGCACCAGTCGCCACTGCTATATACTGTGAAAACATGAAGATGCACAGAAGACAGAATCAACATGTTACTTAGTTAATTGTTGGATGTCTGGGAGTCATTGGCACCTCATCCCTTGATTACACAATATTAGAAAGGATTTTGAAAATGGGATTTTTGTGGTGCAACAGTAAAGTTTATCAAACCAAAAAATGCATTAAAATCTTCAGAGATTTATTACAAAATACAAATATTTTATTATTAAAAATACTTATCATCATATAGATGTAAACATAGACCGTAACAAATGCAGTAGATTCCATTATCTCTATATGTTTTGCCAGACTATGACTTCGGGAGACTTTAATGTTCCAAACTGCATATAGATGTCACTATGATCAAAAAACAATTATTTTACAATATAATACAGACAAGACATATATATATAAAATGTTTTAACATTTTATTGTACATATCATATACAACCCATCATGTTCTCCCAAATGTAGCAGGTCCATACATTGCTTCCCCTTAATGAATAGATAGTTACCTTAAAATGAATACCAGTATAACAATACTGCACAAATTGGGCTCCAGTATCACAGGGGGCTAATGGAGAAGAACAATGGTGAAACCATAAAAGGGAGGATATATCACCATCTCTATAATGGCCTGTTCAGGAGTGAAGCCAAAACTTAGAAATTTTTCCATATTTTAAAACTCCAACACTAGAGGGCGCTTGAATATCTATCTGTATATAGGCGGTGAGTATATTCATTCACTATTAATGTGGATGTAAACCCGAAAAACAAAAGTAATTAATAATTCTGCCTGGTAGAGAGAGTATAGCATGTTATGTCATCTGTGCCTAGTCTTGCCACAAAGAGTTAATCCAACTGTGAGTAATGAGCTTACCTTTTTTCAGGAATAGAAAGTTAGACTAACAGGGAAATACACAGTCGATCCACCCCTTGCTCTGTTAGTGACAAGCAATTTGCTTATCTCCTTCACACAGCAGATAAAGTTTTACACTCCCTCCCTCCCTACTCAATGTCTCAGTATAGTGGTGGGTGGGGAGGCTTGTGACATCACAACTCCACCCACCAAACTCCAGCAAACACAGACACCCTCTGATTTCAGAGTTTTACAGAGCTGCTAGTGCATACAGGAAGGCCATTTGCAAGGTAGGGATAGATGCAGGAGGCTTGCATGTATATATACATTAGTACTGTGTCATTAGTTTATACTGGGTGGGTGGTGGGTTTACATCCACTTTAAGAAGATGCCAGACCTCTTCCAAAAAAGATTTTATGCAACACTTGATGACCCATGATGCCTAAAGGGGCTCACTGCAAGCCTAAACAAATATAAGCATTATAATAATAAACCAATAAATATACCAAAGGACATATCAAAACACAATATGTTTTATAGTAAAATTGTGACGCATGCATAATCAGGGAGATTGGGTAAGAAGCAAGCAGCCGCAAATAGGTGCCTTGAAAAGACTCACCTTTGGTACCAAGGGCTCACTATAAACCTAAAAAAATGCATAAATACCAATAAGTCAAAGCTATTCAAAAGGGTCCAAAACAAAGTAGCATACTCCAAAGTGACACCTTAGTCTCCAATAATCTTTTGCAAATGGCTTCCTTCCCCCTGTAGGGCCGCACACTTCTGCTGCAAGTTAGCGTCTATTTAACCTTCCTTCCAACACTCTGACATCCAATGGCGTCAGCAGTGGCGCGGATGCCCAGGTTTGATTGGCGCACATTCGCAGTCCACATAGGGCTCTGAGAACAGGAACTGGAAATTACGTCAAACATCACATCCGGAGTAAACAAAGCCCAGCGCCATGTTGGAAAAGGGTATGCCCACAGTGGATAGGGCAAAAGCAATGAAAACACTGCCCTGCCCATATTTGTCAGTGCAGAAATAGTAACCCCCATGACATTCCACTGCGGGGGCAACGGATGGACCTACAAACAATGGCGCCATGCAAGAAAGCCCCCCTAAAACAATGTTTCCGCCCTGGGCGTCCGTATGGTCACCTAAATCCTATTTCCATCCCAAAAAACCCCTTTCCATTAAACAAAGCTCCATATCATAAGAGCGCCACCTAGAGGAGAAATGAGATAATACTGACAACCTCTGGTAAAACAAATATAAGTATGCTGGTGCCCATAAATATCTGTATTACATTTAGATTATCAATATTCAAAATTCCTAAAGGGAATAATGGATAATAGACCAAGACAACAACTGGGAGACATGTAACAAAAGTACACGATACAAAAATATGCGAAATTAATTCCTATTCAATATATAAGGATAGGCGTCAAAATTAATAAATGAGTGTATGACAAATATAACACACCATTCAAAAAATGATATGCTTATTGAATCCTGCCACTACAAGAAGGGCTTAAAGCTAATAGGTTCATTCAAGCCAGGGTATTTAGTGGCTACCAAGATATGAATTTATCTGGTCTCTCTCTGCAGAAGAAGCCTATAATTATCTCCTCCATGTTCATTCATCAGAATATATTCCAAAGCGAAAAATGTTATTTTGGACAACTGAAAACCATGATATAAGCCCATGTGTCTGCTAATAGGAGTTTCACATTTCTTTTTAGATACCAGGGAAACATGGTCCCTTATTCTGTAGGAAAAGGGTCATTTAGTTTTTCCAATGTAAAAAGCCTTACATTCACATTCCAAGTAGTATATAACTCCTATTGATTGACGGCATAAAAATTAAGCCTATAGCATTCGCCATTGGGCAAAATGATCTCATTGGTATTCATCTCAAATCTACAAAAATTGCATTTGCCACAAGGGCAGTACCAGTTTTTTTGAGGGGACCTTTTGCCTTTTTAGCTAGATGACTGTGAACCAATTGATCTTTTAACGATTTAGATCTCTTATATGTGATCTGATGGTAAGGGTTAACATATTTTGATACTATATCGTCTGCCAATAATAAATGACAATATTTCTGAATAATATGATTTACTTTTTGATGTTGACCTGCATATCTGGTTATTAGTCTGACTTTTTTTTTTGACAAGGTTGGATGGAGAACTGTAGGTAGAATTGGGGTGACCAAGGTACAAGTTAAGTCTACCTAAACAGCACTGTAATCACATAATAGAGAACATTTCAAAGGCCAGTATAAAACCTAGCCCACATCTCGGTTCCTCTGCATGTTTGTCTGCAATAATTAGTGAACAAACAGAAATGCTGACTTGTTAAAGCCTCTGACCCTATATTGTATGCTCAGCAATTTTCAAAAATGGTGAGATATGCATGCAAGTCTTATGGGTTCATCTGTTTCATTATTATCATGGGCCATAGAGTCTAATAGCAGCAATCATAATGCAGTAATAAAATAATTTACTGCATGCCCCAATCGGAAGATACTCATTCATTTCTGATAAGCTTACAACATTAGAGAACAATAATACTGCAGATACAGTTGACCCGGCCAGCAGTTTGCTCAGGCTATATCATACTAAGTATGCCATGATTGTATACTGTATATGATATGCTTTTGAAATAAAATAAATTCTTTCAAAAAAAAAAAAAGTATGCCATGATTAAAGTAGATCCCCACAAAATGTAATTTTTTTCTATGCATTCAACCCACCACCATATAAAAAAAAAATATTCCCATCCTCATCCCTCTTCTTCATCCCTCATACCTACGATCTTTTATGCCCTTTCCCTAACCTCTTCATCACTCACTTTTTTAAATACCCAGAGGGATGAGGAGAGGTGGTTGGGTAAATTGTAGAGTTCTATTCGGAAGGATGGTTAATTTTATAATGCAGTATCTGACAAAAGTGAGTACACCCCTCACATTTTTGTAAATATCTTTTCATGTGACAACACTGAAGAAATTACACTTTGCTACAATGTAAAGTAGGGAGTGAACAGCTTGTATAGCAGTGTAAATTTGCTGTCCCCTCAAAATAACTCAACACACAGCCATTAATGTCTAAACTGCTGGCAACAAAAGTGTGGGGTGTACTGACTTTTGTGAGATACTGTGCTTACTGTTTATAAACAGGCACGTAATAACTTCATATGCAGACTAGTGCAATATATCATGAAAATGTTTAGGCGAAGGTGAAGTTGATGGCCATCTAACCAGGGATTAGACATCAGCTACTAGTAGAAAACAGAAAGACACTTTGCCCTATTCTGTCTTTCTTGTTTGTACTATTTTTCCCTTTGCTCCTTTGCAAAGTCTACCCATATATGAAAACTCTTTGGCCTTGTGAATGTGAAAGCCAACAATGCATCTTGTGTGGAAGTATCAGGTAATTCACTTTGTTGGTTGGTTCTACATGTGAGTGTCAAGGATCGGTAATGTCAAGAACTGGGATGATGAAAATATATCATATAGCTGGTGGAGACTCATACAACAGAGGTAGACTCTTTTGTATTCCTTAGTCCAGAGTGGCCCATTGGGAGCAGCAAAATAAGAGAGGCAGGTGTTGCTTGCCAAATATCAGTTGTAGATAGTAGTTGTCAGGCCATGGTCCACAATGAAAGATTGAACAGTTTAAGCCTAGTACAAACGATCAGATGAAAAATACAGCTTTCAAAACGATAATCTGATCGTTAGTACACAGCTTTTGAGAGCTGATCATGACAGTTTAGATGAAATTATCAGAAGGGATATACAAGAAACATGTTCTCGTACGATACCAGAATGAATCATTTGCGTTTAATCAGTACAGTATTTGTTCAAACAAATTGGAAGACCAACACCATGCATGCTTGGAAACGAAATGATACACTAGAATACAATACAACACATTACATCACCTCCGAAGTTGTATTGTCATATAATCATTTTCATAACTTTAGTGACCTCTATATTTTCAATATGAGACTAGCATGCAAAAATAAGGGACAATCATTCGCCCGATATTTTCATTGTGTGTACGAGGCTTCAGGCTCTGGAATCGTAGGGAAGTCAAGTTGAAGAGAGCAGGGTCAAAGCAGTAGCATCAGATGTAAGAGGCGAGGTCGGGTTCAGGAGCAGGTCAGAAAAAAAAAACACTGCTGAGAGACAGCAAGAAACAGTGAGCAACAATCAACAATTGTTGAGCAACAAATATTGACTGACAGTTGTCAGGGCCAGGACAGGTCAGCAACTGAATGATTAGACAGGACTAGCAACATCAGGCAAGCCAAGTCAAGGTCAAGAACAATAGAAGAGTCAAAGTCAGGGAAAGCCAGATCAGCAATCAAAGTTTGGAGCTCAGGTTCAAGAATAATGCTAAAAGTAGGGAAACTAAATTTAAACAACCCATTTTGCCCATGTTCTAAGCTTCCTAAATTTCCAAAAAGAGAGTTGTGTGGTTCATGGAATGGTATAAGACTATATAATACTGTGCCATACTGTGTTTACTATAACAGCAGGAAGAAAGAATGCAAAAGCTCAAATTTATTAACATTGTACCATCTCTAATATTAATATTAGGCTCCATGCACATGGTAGCTGGTAAACAGTAGTTTTTTTGGCATTTGGGCGTTTTTTTAACAGCTCAGAAACTCCCCTCTATGTTATCCTATGTGACCATGCACACATGGATGTTTATTGTCATTTATGAGCAGTGGAGTTTATGGGCTGTTGTCAGAACGCCCTAAAATCGCGTTCAAGGGTCTTTCTTCTGACCACAAAAAACGTTGAAAGCTTAAAAACGACCATAAACGCTCAAAAACGCTGACGCTCATAAACGCTAATGCTCAAAAACGCTAAAAAAAGCTGAAAAGCTCACTACAAAGCTACTGACGTTTTTAGAATGTTTTTTAATGTCCAGTGTACATGAAGCCTTATAGTAGAATATCTAATATTAACCACTTCAGCCGTGGAAGGATTTCCCCCTTTAGGACCAGAGCACTTTTTGCGATTCGGTACTGCACCGCTTTAACTGACAATTGCGCAGCCATGCGACGTTGTACCCAAGCAAAATTGGCGTCCTTTTCCCCCCCACAAATAGAGCTTTCTTTTGGTGGTATTTGATCACCTCTACGTCATTTCTGATCACGGCTATAAATAAAAAAAGAGTGACAATTTTGCAAAAAAAAAAAAAACAATATTTCTTACTTTTTGCTAAAATACATATCCAAAAAAAAAATAAAAAAAAAATTTTTCATCGGTTTTGGTTGATTTATATTCTTCCTCATATTTTTGGTAAAAAAAAAAAAAGTCGCGATTGGCGTATATTGACAGGTTTGCGCAAAAGTTGCTGTGTTTACAAATGATGAGAATTCATTTATGTGGTTTTTAATTTTATTTATTTTTTACTAGTCGTGGCGGCAATCTGCGATTTTTAGCGGGACTGCGATATTGCGGCGGACATATCGGACCATTTTGACACTATTTTGGGACCATTGACATTAATACAGCGATCAGTGCTATGAAAATGCACTGATTACTGTATAAATTTCACTGGCAGGAAAGGGGTTAACCTGCAGGGGGTGCTCTAAGGGTTAACTGTGTTCCCTGTGTGTGTTACTAACTGTGTGGGGGCTGGGATGAGTGGGGGAGGAGAGTGATCACTGCTCCCATACACAGGGAGCCTACAATCACATTCCTTCCCCATGTCAGAACGGAGATCAGTGTGTTTACATACATGGACCTCCGTCACTGCGGGGGAGCAATCGCGGGTAGCCGGCGGACATCGAGTCCGCCCTACCTGCTCCCTGGCCCCCCTGGAACACAGTGAGCGTGCCTCTGGCAGCGCGCGCGTGCTCATGATCCGCGATCTCGCAGCCGCCGTCATGTGACAGCGGTTTGCGATATCGAGCCACTTTCCTGCCGTCAGACGACGGCGGGCGGTCGGCAAGTGGTTGATATTGCACCTTCTTCTCTAACTGTGTATGTAAATCTATAGATGTTATAGCTATCCTAAAACTTTAAATGCCTACAGAGTGTGATAGCTCTGCCCCCTTCCACACTTTCTCAAAATCTGTACCTACTTTAGAAGAAAAGATCAAGCAGGCAATATAATCCTGGTCACACTGGCCTAATAAAAATTCAAGTCACCCAAGATATAGATTGGGAAATATCATAAAGTGTAAAAATATCACGTAGTCCTGTCTGGACATGTGTAGTTCTCAGAAGGGCCCTGATAGCAATCGGTGATAACAGGTGAGAAACAAAGTCCCTTATAACTGCTAGACATGCAATTGCTTAATTAGGTTATGACTGTCATAAAGCAGAGTTATGCTATTTACCCAGAATCCATCATTCCACATTCTTCCTACAGCTTGCCACACCTGGCTTGTGAGCATTGTGTAACCAGCCTTATGTATACAGTATTTACAAAGGAAATGATTAGTGAAAGGTGTGTCGGCTGGAAAATGAAGTGTCTGCGTATTATTGTCCTTTGGCACATGGAACTACACTATTGACACTACTTTAACACCAGATAAGATTGAGACTAGAGTTTATTTTTAAACCACAGTCACCACAGAATTTATGGATTTTGTTTTTAATTGCTGATTCATTGAGGGCTTGCAGATTAATCATGGGGAGCCCTTGTGAATGAAAACTGCTGTGTTGGGGCCATGTGTTGCAATGTTTGCAGAGGAGGTATGAATTGCTCAGCTGTATTAGTGGAAGGCAGGTGACTGTATGTTACTGGAGTACTGGCAAGGTTCCATACTATCCTCAGGCTTTATGAACGATGTACATTGAGGAAGATTTCAACCCAGTCCTCTAAATCTCATGTAAGCATTAACATGTTAATGCATTTTTGACATTTATCTTTTTAAATCTGCAATTTCCATTAAAGTCATATCTGCTGATCCTATTGTAGTGCACCCCCTTAAGGGCAACAGATGAACTGGGATCCCCCACCCTACACAGCCAGCCACACTGAATCTTCACACACACTCTTTAGACATAGGACAGTCTGTGACTTTGTATTGTTTTTTCATCAGAGGGTAATAACTTGGATAGGGATGGGAGGTTATGGGATGCACACTCAACTTTAGCAAAACTTCAGGGACTTTCTTTCTATGTACAGTCTGTATATACAGTCTCTATGTACAACTCCACTTCTTCCTCCAGAACACACTTGCTTGCAGAACCCAGATGGACCACTGTGTGAAGATCTGACAGTCACTCGGTCAGATTAAGGTCAATGGCCCATTACAGGCAGGAACCCGTGGCCCCGTGGTTGTGTAGAAACATTACAGTGTCCAGCTTTTACTCTTCCTCCTGTGGCTACTGATCCCAGCACCACCTCTTCAGGCACTGCCAACCAACCTGGCTACAGTTGCCCCTTTACTAGCCCTCCGGGCTAACTTCTCCACCACAGTCCTCCAGACTGACACTCATCAGCCCACCCGGCTAACTCTCAGGAGACCTCCCAGTAGTGCTGACCTGCTCCTGCTGTCGTCTCTTCTTGCACCCATGCCTCCAAAATGGGCTTCCTCCATGTGTTATGGCAGGATCCTTCCAGTACCCGAGTCCAGGCCCAAGGTTACCCCCCCAGACCTAGGGGCACCCCTAAGAGCCACTGACAGCCTCCTCAGCGCTCCATCTCCATCTTCCACTCGACTGCCCTGCTGGCTTGACTCATCCTTATTTATGAGGTGACCCGCCCCCTGCCAGCCCTTTACTTGGGATTGGCTAAAGCCCTCATTAATATTCCAAGCAGCTCCTCTTAATCTCTACCCGCTATGTCTAGAACTTTCTCCAATGTCACAGAAAACAAGGCGGGTGCACCAGAGAGGCTGCTAGGATGAGTCATTCAGCCCTAAGTCACTAAACCCTGACCCAGATTCACAGCTCAGGCTTAGCCCCGAGCTAAAGAAACTTGCCAACACTAACAGTCTACACTGATATCTAGCACAACTATAGGGTGCTACATTATCATAAAAGTTATTGTGAAGACACTTACCATTATTGGGTGACAACAATCTGTCCCTTTCTCCGTTTTGTGTTCCTGGGTTTTCACCCTGTCATACATGACTACGAATGGCCATTCCAACACATATTGGGGTTGGCAAATGGGCTTTTCACTTTAGGAGGGAAACAGTATTTTTTCTTACACATGATAGGATGATGGAAGTCAGCTGAGTTTAACATCATTCACTTAGCTAAGGGAAAAAAAATCCCTTGCAAAATTAAAATTCCCTTGCAAAGTGAACAGCCTATTTGCTCTTGGTAAATCAATTTCATTATGTAGGTATGGTTCATTGTTGTTACCATCAGGAAATCAATTCAATACGATGCAGCTATCCTTGTGGCATATTCATATAGACAGGAAGTGGCCGCAAAAGATCAGCACCACTGACATGCAGCAAAGGATGAAAGTATTTTATATTGAAAAAAAATCAATTGTTTTTGACAACAGTGCACCATGTCTGTGTAATGTGTTGAAACAGCCACTTGTAGTCTCCATCTGAAGCCCATGTGACAAGGCACACAAGCATGAATATTTATTTATTACAGGCACTTATATACCACTGTCAATTTATGCAGTGCTTTACATGTATACTGTATATAAACACCAGCACCGGAGCTTACAAGCTAAGGTCCCTGCGCTGTCAGCTTATAAATGAAAGTGCCTAAATAGGGACCTTCATAGCGGGATCACCAGCTATTATTTTATTTATATGTACAATTTTAAAATAATTAAACATTACATTGGAAATGACATTAACATGTTAACCACTTGACCACTGGGCACTTAACCCCCCTTCCTAACCAGACCAATTTTCAGCTTGCAGTGCTCTCACACTGTACCCATATGAAATTTTTGTACTTTTTTTCACACAAATAGAGCTTTCTTTTGGTGGTATTTAGTCACCACTGGGTTTTTTATTTTTTGCACTATAAATGAAAAAAAGACCGTAAATTTTGTAAAAAAAATGCATTTTCTTTGTTTTTTTTATACATTTTTTGCAAATTAGAAATTTTTCTTCATAAATTTTGGCCAAAATGTATACTGCTAAATATCTTTGGTAAAAATAACCCAAGTTTGTGGATATTATTTGGTCTGTGTGAAAGTTATGGAGTCTACAATCTATGGTGCCATTCACTGAAAATTGATCATACCTGATGTACTGAGACCCTAACAAGCCAGGAAAGTACAAATAACCCCCAAATTACCCCTTTTTGGAAAGTACACATTCCAAAGTATTTATTAAGAGGCATGGTGAGTTTTTTTAAGTTGTAATTTTTTCCCACAATTCTTTGCTAAATGAAGAATTTTTTTTCTTTTTTTTTTACAAAATTGTCATATTAACGAGTTATTTCTCACATACATTATATGCATACCACAAATTACACCCCCAAAATACATTCTACTACTTCTCCTGGGTATGGCGATACCACATGTGTGACACTTTTACACAGCCTGGCCACATACAGTGGCCCAACATGCAGGGAGCACCATCAGGTGCTCTACATTCTATGCGTGAAGGTAAAAAAACCTTCTCTGTGCTGCAGTACCCCCCCCCCCCGCCAAAACTTACCTGAGCCCTTTTGAAATCCAGCGATGTGCATGATAACCTTGGCTCTCCGGGGACTTTCCCTCGTCATTGGTTGAGGCCAGAGAGGGGACAGGGCTGAGCCATGGCTCCGTGTGTGAATGGACATGCAGAGCCACTGCTTCCTGAGACAGACAGGGAACAGGCAAGCCTGGCTGTACCTGTCAAGCGGAGGTATATTCATTTGAAGCTTCTCATCACTGTGACCAGATTGCTATCTGGAGCCTGAATGCCGGTTGTCCAGTTGTCCATAATAGGTGGTCATGGGGCTCTGGTAAGAGCATATCCTGATAGGCGGAGGCTGCATTTACACATTGGTGGTGGTATATGGTGGATGTTTTCTACAATTAATTTTTCACACATATTTTTTTTATGTAATCTTTATTTTAAGAGATTTCAACACAAATATTCATAGTGCATCAATAAAGAGCAGATAAATGCCCATATAATTTTCAACATGAGATATCAAGAAATAACAGAGGAAATAGGGGGGGGGGGAGGGGAAAGGGTCTTGTGGGGGTAGCCCATCACAATACTTTGGGCACCTATTGTCATGGAGTCTGAGCCCCCGGGCCGACCCCCGGCAGCCGCCCCCCAGGGGGGAACAGCACCCCACCCCGGACGTTCGGTCCCTTCGGGTCGGGCGATCCCCCCAGGGGCCGCGGCCCCCGCCGGCCGCCCCCGAGGCCCAGCCCACGCCTGTTTCCAAGACATTCGGGCTAAGCAATACATCAGGGGTAAACTAGATCAGATTCTCATTTGGTTCCATATATGGTTAGCAAATATACTTCACACTTTCTGCCACACGGGGTCTCAGGTATTCCCCCTATCGGATCCACATTACTGTCCTGTCCTCGTGCCTGTATGTGTTCCCACTTTCATTGCGTACACCTAGGCTATCCCCCTTATGG
>BLSH010438892.1:752527-770512 GCA_018402905.1 Glandirana rugosa | reverse complement strand
CATGCCGTCCGTTGTGATAACCCTTACTGTCTCAATTTGACGGTCTTGGTTTGGCACGGGACGCTTGCAGTAGTACACGTAAATTCCGACCTTTTATTTACTTAGACATACAGTACTTCCTGTATGTGTATTTGGACCCATGGTATTTTTTGTGTCAGGTCTTGTCAGGACTCGCCTGAAGAGGTGGTCGACAAGTCGTCCTCTCCACGGGCACGTTATGTTTCCTCCTTTGTCTCCACTCCACTCGTCACACATGGTTTGTTAACGTACATACTAAACCGAACAGCCACTCACCGAAAATTATATATGGGTAACATATAGAGTGAGAAATCTCTGATCCCGATCTCCACGGGGTCACAGTGAAAATTCCCGGTCTCACACTGGGATACTGAACTCAGTGACGACCCTACTATATACACCTCGATAATGCCAGATGTGATATGATATGGGTATGACCGTCGACTCAAGTCATAGGGTCACACTCTGGCCCTTAAAAGTGACACTGGGGCACCTCTAGCCCTAGTCTCTAAAGAGTGAGATATACAATGGGTATATATTAAAAGCCACTCACCGACAAGCCAAATCATACATGCAATTGTTTGGTACACACTGCTCACCTCACCTCTGTTTCCTCCTTTGTATTGCACGGGCACCTCTCCTGCTGAACAGCTGGTGGAGAAGTCCGCTCAGGACTGTTCTGGACTGTGTTTTTTATGGTACCCAGGTTTATGTGTATGTCCTTCATGACATACAGATTCATTTATTTTCCAGCCTTAAATGCACATGATGACGTTCGCAGGGCACGGTTTGGTTCTGGCAGTTTAACTCTGTCATTCCCAATAGTGTTGCCTGCCGTACATTTACGTTACATGTGTATTGATTAAAGGTACTTAGGAGAACCTATAAGTTAATGCTAATATTGACAGTGTCAAGCTGTCACCTTCATTTAGTGCAGCCTGTTGTACAATTTTATGCTTTGGTGAACCAGGCTGGGTTTTTTTTGGCTGCTGCTGTGTTAAGCTTTTTATTTTCCTTTTCATCTCCCTCCATTATTATAGATATAATTTATTTAGTATTAGCACGGTATTGATCTCCTACATACACTGTGTTATATGTGGTCCTCCAGTGACAACAGTGACAGGCACAGTAGTGGCATCATCAAATCTCATTTCAAATCTCCGAAGACTAGCAGTTGGGGTGCAGTAATTAAGATTCCACACTGGAGATGAGGCTGCAGACCAGGGGTGCCTAACCTTTTAAAGAGCGAAGGCCACTTAAGCAACTTGGTTACCAGTCGCGGGTCACAATGAGCCACAATGAGCGGAGCAGGCGGATGACAGATATAGAGACAGACACAACCCGCTCTACTTTTCCAGACAGTAAGGAACGGATCCCCTTCTGTTTTTTTTTTTGTGGAATGGATTGGAGGTAGGTGGGTGTAAACAGACGTTTACGTCTATTGCTCCATAGAGGTGAATGGAGGGTCTTATTGGGTCCGCCTAAAAAACAGACAGGCAGACCCAATCAGACTGATCATGTGAAAGGGGCCTAAGACTGCTTTCACACTGATGTGCTGCGATTTACCCACACCACGGGTGCAGCGCAGTGCACCTGTGGCTTTCCTGTGGGTTAGCTGCACTTTACCATAGAATTCTGTTATATCTTGCAGATGTGGTGCACTTTCTGAAAGCACACCAAACCCGCAGGTAATAATAGAAGTCTATGACTCAGTGCAGGTAACCTACAGGTGCACTGTTCTTCCCCTGCGGCACTGTCCCCCTGGCAGCCACAGGTGGGTATGGCTGACAGCTGTTGCTATCTCCCAGGCAGGAATGGCTGGCCTCTTCTGTCCCCCAGGCGGGTATCACTGGCTGCCTGCTGCTGTCCCCCAGACAGGTATGGCTGGCTGCTGCTGTCCCCCAGGCAGGTTTGGCTGGCTGCCTGCTGCTGTCTCCCAGGCGGATATGGCTCGCTGCTGCTGTCCCTTTAGGCGGGTATGACTGGTAGCTGCTGCTGTCCCCCAGGTGAGTATGGCTGGCTGCTGCTGTCTCCCAGGTGGGTATGGCTGGCTGCCTGCTTCTGTCCCTCAGGCAGGTATGACTGGCTGCTGCTGTCCCCCAGGTGGGTATGGCTGGGGGCTGCTGCTGTCCCCCAGACGAGTATGGCTGGTGGCTGCTGCTGTCTCCCAGGCAGGTATGGCTGGCTGCTGCTGTCCCTAAGGTGGGTATGGGTGGCTACTGCTACTTTCCCCCACGCGGGTATGGCTGGCTGCCTGCTGCTGTCTCCCAGATGGGTATGGCTGGCTGCTGCTATCCCCCAGGCGGGTATGGCGGGTGTCTGCTACTTTCCCCCAGGCGGGTATGGCTGGTGGCTGCTGCTGTCCCCCAGGCGGGTATGGCTGCCTGCTGCTGTCTCCCAGATGGATATGGCTCGCTGCTGCTGTCCCTTTAGTTGGGTATGGCTGGTAGCTGCTGCTGTCCCCCAGGTGAGTATGGCTGGCTGCTGCTGTCTCCCAGGTGGGTATGGCTGGCTGCCTGCTTCTGTCCCTCAGGCAGGTATGATTGGCTGCTGCTGTCCCCCAGGTGGGTATGGCTGGGGGCTGCAGCTGTCCACCAGGCGAGTATGGCTGGTGGCTGCTGCTGTCTCCCAGGCAGTTATGGCTGGCTGCTGCTGTCCCCAAGGTGGGTATGGGTGGCTACTGCTGCTTTCCCCCAAGCGGGTATGGCTGGCTGCCTGCTGCTGTCTCCCAGATAGGTATGACTGGCTGCTGCTGTCCCCCAGGCGGGTATGGCGGGTGTCTGCTACTTTCCCCCAGGCAGATATGGCTGGTGGCTGCTGCTGTCCCCCAGGCGGGTATGGCTGGCTGCTGCTGTCCCCCAGGTGGATATGGCTGGCGACTGCTGCTGTTCCCCAGGTAGGTATGGCTGGCTGCTGCTGTCCCCCATATGGGTATGGCTGGCTGGCTGCTGCTGTCCCCCAGGCAAGTATGGCTGGCTGCCTGCTGCTATCCCCCAGGTGAGTATGGCTGGCTGCTGCTGTCCCCCAGGTCGGTATGGCGGGTGTCTGCTACTTTCCCCCAGGCGGGTATGGCTGGTGGCTGCTGCTGTCCCCCATGCGGGTATGACTGGCTGCTGCTGTTCCCCAGGCAGGTATGCCTGGTGGTTGCTGTTGTCCCCCCGGCTGGGTATGATAGGAGGCTGCTGCTGTCCCCCAGGCAGGTATGGCTGACTGCTGATGCTTTCCCACAGGTGGGTATGGCTGGTAGCTGTTGCTGTCTCCCAGGCAGGAATGGCTGGCCTCTTCTGTCCCCCAGGCGGGTAGCACTGGCTGCTTCTGATCCCATGATCGCTGGCTGCTGTTGTCTCAGGCGGAGTGCATTTAGTATCATGCCTGTGACAGGAGCCGGCGCTATACTGGAAGCATTGGCTCTGCTCTCTACTGCAGCCGCATGCTTCCTCTACAGCTGACTCCATTCTTCACACTGATGCTCTGGGATGGTGGGTCAGGAAAACATGATATGGCCTTGCCAACCCAACATTCCAGAGCAGGAGGTCACAGGCCACATCAGAGGACGATCGGGCCAGCGGTTGGACGCCCCTGCTGTTGAGTGTCTAGGCAACACTAGAAAGTGCACTGCTATTTTTTAGGATAAATTTCAGACAAAAGGTACATCTTTCAGGGTACTGTTTAGGAACAATTACCATTTAACTAACCAAAACCTTTTGAGTTCAGATTTACTTTTAAGCCCCTGTAACTAATCCCCATTATTATTAAAGAAAAGACCTAGATAAATGCCAGAAATGCTTACCTGGATCCATAATCATGTGACACGCTGGGTCCTAAGTCTTCACTCTTCATTGCTGCAGAGTAGGAGGGCCCTTCTTCTGTTTTCCACATTGCTGCATGGTGGCATTGGCACTTTTTATTGGCTTAGGAGGAATTTTGATAATGATGAATGGGTAGGGAAGATGAGTTGGTTTTAATTTTTCCACTGAGATCTGCTTTAACTTATTAGCCAAGATAGCTCAGAAATGCATCTAAACTGGTGGGAAAAAAAGTGATTTAATGAAAGAGTATGTTTTGAGAATCAGAGAAATGTCCAGGGACAAACAATTCCAGAGAAATCAATAGACAAGACAGAAAAAACAAAAGGCAGAGACAGTTGTCAAGGAAGTACTAAGGCTTTTCGTATTAGGGTGACAGTCTTGTCTCAGGTGGTGCCTTCTACAGGTGACATAAGATACAGCCTACACGTGTCCTGCATGTACCTAGGTTTCTTAGGATCAGTTCATCCAAAACATATATGTAAGAGGGGGTTAGGTTCTCTGTGTAGGCTAGGCTGGTCTTCCTTCACCATTGCTGGGTATATTATCTAGGGGTGGAACTGTCATAGTGGGTTTGTGCATGGAACGAGTGAGGACCATGGAGAGCTTCAGCACGTAGTGTTAAACAAGCCACATGCTTCCCCTCTGAAGACAACTGTCTTGGGCCTAATTATTTCAGTACTTACAGGTTATTTGAGAGTGTAGCTTATGGCTAATAAAACAGGCTTTAATCACTGGTATCCATGTACCTCTGAGCAGGATTGTAGAATGCTGTTCTTGGAATGTTTGCAACACCTTGCCATTATCTAGACTCTGTAATGCTGTTTTAACTGTTCAGTAAAAAAGAAAGAAACAGAAAAGCAAGTTCCCTGACTGCACATTCCACTATGAGGGGGGCATTCTTTTCGCTGGATGTAGTGGAACATTTTTCCCATTTGCCGCCCCCCTCAATAAATTGGTTTTAGCAGGGGTTCCTAGGGTAAAACGGTTGAGAACAGCTGGCATAGAGCATTATGATGCTGTTCTGGGGTACAAAAAGAAAGAGGGACTGTTCTCTGAAAGCTTTGTGCTCATAAAGTCATTAACCATATGTGGGCGAACCGGGTCAACAACCCATGAACTTTGAGGTTGTGTGGGTTTCTGGGCCAAGCAGCCATCCATGACCCAGCAGGCCCAAGAGGATGCATCATGGCAATGAGAACCCCATCTGTTAAAAAGAGGTAGCCCATCCTTTTATTCTTATGGTCTACAGTAGCCGCCTAGGGTAGGAACTTGCTTATCGACTGCTGCCAAGGGGCTCTGCTTTATTCTGTATATTATGGGTGCCTTTCCTGTACTGTAACATAAATAATTCCAGCAGTAAGAGTGAGATCTGCTCATCATGGATGTGGTAAGTGGATGGAAATATTTGTTTCAGAATCCCTGGGATGTATAAGACTCTAGTGAACGTTCTGAGTTGATGGCATTTGACCAAGCCTGGAAAAATAGCTGCTGGTGGCCTGGCCCTTATACTCACATTTCTGTTCCCCGTCAACTTTTATATGCCTGATAAATAGCAATGTATATAAATGAATATTAAAGAATCTTTATTCAAGTACCCGTTGCACTGTTTTAAATAGAAAACATGTTTGTGGACAGATGGTGATGGAATTAGTTAAATTTAAATTACAATACAGCCTTGTGTGGGCACCTGTAGATTGGTGAATCACAGATTTGTCTCTTAATCATCCTTATAAATGGGTCGCCTTGCATCTTTTGTCATCTTTAAAACCCACTCAAAGTCAGTCAATTGTTACGACAATGTTGAACAAGCTACATTTGTTTATAGATGATGGGAGCACAGCTATTGCCAGCTAGTGTTTTTCTTGTTATTTACAAGTCTACTGTAAAGTAAAACTCTGATTTATATAAAATGTGTCTGTGCTGTTAGTTGGCAGGTACACGGGCATTGAACCCAAACAGTTTAACATCTAACACATACTGCTTTGAAATCTGTCAGTGACTAAAGAAAAAACTCCCGATTACCTCTGTGCTGAACAGAAAATGTTATAGAGCACATAGGTCAAATCTGGCCTAGAATGTAAGCATAAACTGAACAAATTTGTTTTCATTTTTTTCTTCTAAAAAAGGTTTTCAAGTGATTTATGTGTATTACCTTTTATGGAAAAAGAATACAGACCTTATTATCTTTTATTTCTATTAATAACACCTCCCATGTTTACTGACAAGGCCAGTGAAATATCGACATTGTGCAAACCTAGCCATGTGACTATGAACTGACTTTGGACAGCAGTTAGCATACACAGTATGTTAGTCATTCTGGGTTGATTTGTGTATATAAAGAATGACTGTAGGTATTCTAAGGAAACTACCCTAGGCACCAGCAAATTAAATATCAAGCCAAAAGATCCACAGTCGTGGGGCAGCACATTACCTTCCAGATGCATCCTGGGAGACTGATGTCATCAGGATTCCTGCCACTCATTTGTCCAACCCTCCTCCACTGGCAATTTCATTCTACTGTTTTAGAGAGACTTAACCACTTACTTGAGGTTACTAAGTAAGGCCTCTTTCAAACAAGCCAATAGTGTGTCCGTCTCAGCGTTTTTGTCCACCCAGGAGGGACGGGTGCAGCATTCAGGGACAAAGACAGGGCCCTAAATGTAGGTACCACTCGGTACAGCGTTTAGCACCATCCAACCACTGCCTGCCATAGACTTTGATAGACTGTCTGCAGTGGGGTTAGATACTGCAATTGTCCCTCCTAGGTGCACTAAAATGCCAGGGGGGACTTACTGCAAATTAAACCGCCCCGCGTGCAAGGGGCCTAATTCTGCCAAAATCACTAGCAATTAAAAACTAGGAATATAAATTGATCAGTTTCATGGCTACAAGATGCTACTGCATGATAGTTGTGTAGCTTACTCCAGTGGTTCTCAACCCTGTCCTCAAGTACCCCCAACTGGCCATGTTTCGGGAATTTCTCTTAGATAAAATAGCTGTCCAAAATACCAAGCCATTGATTCTGATTTAAAGCACCTGTGCAAGATAAAGGAAATCCTGCACACATGGCCCGTTGGGGGTACTTGAGGACAGGGTTGAGAACCACTGGCTTACTCCATCTGTTAAGCAATCAATTGCTACCATTACTGATCTATCTTTAGACATTTTAGTAAGACTTAAGCCTCGTACACACAATCAGATTTTCGGACCGTTCGTCTGTTTTTTTGTTGCATGCTGTTGAAAGTGAAGAGGTTAATCACCATATGAAAATTCTCCTATGACAGAATACAACTTCAGAAGCAGTGGCGGCTGGTCAATAGGAGGGGGGCTTGGGTGCCGACTCCCCACTGGGAATGAAAAATAAAAAATAAAAAGTCTGTCCGAACCCCTAAAGGTGGCGCCTGTTTATTGATTTTTTTTTCCTTGGGATCCTTGCTGTCTGCTGACAGCAAGTAGTGAGCCTACTGGTCAGTCAAAAAGTGTATGTATGTGCGCCAAAGAAGCGCACATACATACACTAATTGGCTGCCCCTGAGCCACTGTTTTTTTAGTTTCTGAGCATACGTAGTCTTGTTTTTATGATTTTTTCGGACGAAAACCATACTAATTAAATGAAAATCGGATGTTGAGTTCACTTATGACAAAAAATGTATAGTCTGCACATCAGGATTTTTCCGTCCGAAAAGTCAGAATCGACCGTCGAAAGGACCATACTAACGGTAAGATTTTTGGACGATCAATCGTTGAACGAAAATTACCGTACAAATTTTGCATCGTGTATACAGGCCTTAAGATGCTTAAAAACTTCTGCTTATCTCTAGCCAAATGAGCTGACAGCTGCAAGTGATATATTCCCTCAGGAGCAAAAGATTTAAATTGTATCTAAACCTTAAACCAAAAAAATAATATATTGCAGCTTAACAGTCCTTAGATGTGGTTGCTGGATTTGTTTTCTTTTTCAATCATTTTTTTACCTTTTATTTTCACTTGGTAATCCGAGAAATTTCACACTTCCTGTTCCTTCATGACAACACTCACTTCTCTACTGTATCTACCGAGGCAGCCATAGTTGTCACACAGGCTGAACATGTCTGCCTTTGCTCATCTCAATTACATGGTTGGTCAACAGATATTTTCTGTTGAAAATGTTCTTGGATTTAGATATGCTTGAAGTTGCCAGTGTAGCACTAGCCTTAGTTGCACAGAAATGTCTGCATCCCCTTGCTCCCTGCTGTCCATGTTTTCCACATTTTTCCAGTACTGAAATGTCTCCAACAGAATTGAGAGAATATGTTGATCACAATTATGAGTAAAGCAATAAAAAGGTATTTTCTCAGAAACTGTGACTGTATTAAAATGCTGCAACTCTGTGTAGTTTACATGTGGGCGGGGCCTACTTTGTCCTGCACGTGGGGGTACTTTCCGCATGGAGTGCGCTCATCAATGCTCAGGACCAGATGGAGACTGCGGTTATGTGAAAAATCTAATCTCGATTCACACGAATGCATTTTTTTTATGCTTTTTGCAGAAACGCATTTCATTTTTTAACATGGGTTCCTATGGAACATGTTCACATGAATGCATTTTTGTGCCTCTGTGTTTTTGGAAAGGGTCGCAGACTTTTTTCCCGCAAAATGCAGCGTTTTGCATGTAATAGACTTCAATGGACCCGCATCCAAAACGCAAGTACTGCGTTTTTACTGTGATTTTGCAGCAATTTTGCCGCGATTTGCGCTTGGGTTTTTTTGGGCTTTACATTCACACTATATATAGCTGGCTGCTAAGGAGTGGCCGCTGTGTCCTTAACAACCGATGAGTCAACAGCTGTCAGCAGGATTGCCGGTAAAACAATTCACAAAAAAAAGGCGTAGGTTCCCCCCCAAAACCATACCAGACCCGTTGGTCTGGTATGGATTTGGAGGGGACACCCTCATTCCAAAATTTAAAAAAATGGCATGGGGTCCCCCCCAAAATCCATACCAGACCCTTATCTGAGTATGCAGCCAGGTCAGGTAATGGAGGGGACAAGAGAGCACCCCCCTGAACCATACCAGGCAGGCCGCATGCCCTCAACATGGGGGGGTGCTTTGGGGCGGGGGGCCTCTGTTGCCCGACCCCAAAGCACCTTGTCCCGATGTTGATGGTGCCCATCTAATAATTTTTTGAAAGTTATCGATGCTCTCCGCTGAGACCACTACTTGTGAAAGAGAATTCCACATCCTTACCGCTCTTACAGTAAAGAACCCTCTACGCAGTTTAAGGTTAAACCGCATCTCTTCTAATTTTAGTGAATGGACGCATGTCTTTTTAAATTCCCTTTCACGGAAAAGCTTTTTCCCTATTGTGGGGTCCCCAGTGTGGTATTTGTAGATTGATACCATATCCCCTCCCAAGTGTCTCCTCTCCAGAGAGAACATGTTCAAAGCTTGTAGTCTTTCCCCATAGTTGAGATCCTCCAGTCCCTTTATTAGCTTTGTTGCCCTTTTCTGGACCCACTCCAGTTCCAGCACATCCCTCCTGAGGACTGGTGCCCAGAATTGGATGGCATACTCAAGATGCAGCCGGAGTCTTGTATATTGGGAGAATTATTATTTTATCTCTGGAATTAATCCCCTTTTTAATGCATGCAAATATTCTGTTAGCTTTGCTTGCAGTAGCTTGGCATGCCATTGCTGAGTCTATCATCTACTAGGACCTCCATGCCCATTTCCATCCTAGATTCCCCCAGAGGTTATCCTCCTACAGAGTAAACTCAATTCATATTTTTGGCACCCAAATTCATTATTTTACATTTTCCAACATTAAACCTCTTTTGCCATGTAGTTGCCCACCCCATTAATTTGTTTAGGTCTTCTTGCAAGGTTTCCACATCCTGTGTAGAAGTTATTGCCTTGGTTAGCTTTATATTGTCCGCAAATACTTCTTCCCCCCCCCTTTTTCCTCCAGTCATCTTCTTCTTTCCCCGCTTCTTCCTCCGGTCTTCTTTTTCTTCCTTCGGTCTTCTTCTTCCCCCGCTTCTTCCTCCAAGCTTCTTCTTTTTCCTCCGATCTTCTTTTTCTTTCACCAGTGTTCTTCTTCCTCCTCCACAGTTCCTGCCCTCAACCCACTGAAAATAAAAAAAAAGAATAAATAAATAAAAATAAAAAAAGAACCTCCTCCGACGCTGTGATGGTTCAGGAGGGGAGGCACTTGCTTCTCAACTCCCTTTCCTGACCATCCGGGCTACATGCTCTGATAAGGGTCTAGTATGGATTTTAGGGGGCCCCATGCCATTTTTATAAAAATTTTGGCATGGAGTGTCCTCTCCAAATCCATACCAGACCAGATGGGGGAGGACCCCATGTGTTTTTTTCACAAATTTAAACATTTTTTTTTTTTACATTCAGCTGTCAGCAGGTAACCCTGCAAAATGTGTTCCCTTGTTGCAGTTCATTACTCTTTTTGCAGAGTGGACAGTGTGGAACAAGGTTTAAAGGAGGACTGCAAATGGCAGCATTAGCAGCTAGACTTTGAACAGGCCTTTGGCAACAGGGATTGGAAGGATTATCGTCATTTATTATCACTGTGCGTTCTTGTGTGCAGTGAGTAAGCTGCTGTACTGCCCCTTGCTAAAACTGTGTTACAGTATGTGAAATGAATGAGACTGTGCTGCTGCAGAGCTGCGCTTGCCGGAGACTGATCTGTTGCAAGTGTTTTGTGGAGCTGCTGCAGAGGACTCCAAGTGGGAAGAATGTGTGACTAAGCACTATCGAGAAACTCATTGCAGATACAGTATCTTCTTTAGCAGAGTGCACAGCGCAAAACCACTAGAAGAGGATTCCAAAAGAGAGGAAGGCTTTATGGGAGGCCCAAAGCTCAGCTCTCTGCCTTTTGCCTGACCTTACCCAGGAGTGGTGACTCATCTCCATTTTGATCCATCTTGAACACTGCAGTGATGAGAGCCCTACATATACTGGTGTACTTGTAGGCAGGTGCAGTCTACTTTCTCCACTGCAGGTGGCACTCTTCTGCAATGGCACTGTTGTTGGAGAGGAAGTCAAGAGGAATGAGGTTCCTCTATGGTTGCCTGGGTCACTGGGGAAGCTATCCTACTGGATGCTGCCGCCTCATGTGACTCTAGCAGCCATCTTGGGTTAGTCAAAACCTATTTGAGGCCCTAATTCCCAGGTTTAACGTGCATTTTGCGAATTGGTAGAGTAGGGACAGGTACCCCGCCTGTTAGGGACAGTGACATAAGGGTAATGACGTAAGGGAACGGCTCCTGATGAGGAGGGAAAGCATAGAATGGCTACTACATGGGTATGAGACATCCAGGCAGCACTCTGATCTCTTTACAGACGCTGTCAATTCAGATAATACCCGCTCTCTTCACATTGCTGGAAACCGTGAGTGTACCTGGTTGGGCAGCCTTCCCGCAAGGTTTGTTGTGAACCGATGCTGTGTTATTTCAGTACAAGTTTTCCTTGCATCTGTCTGTGTGAATTATTGCCACCAGACTATGCTGCTTCCCATCTACATACTGTTTCTGCACATTACTGATACCTATTGTTTGCAGCTCATCATTTTACCTTTTAGCAGGGTTTTACTGTTTATTAAAGCTTATTTCAGGTGTGTTGGTAAGTTCAGGTACTAATCAAGTGGGTTATCCTCGGTGGAAGCAGAAGGCCTAAATCAACCAGTGGCAACTTCAGTGATCATGCTACATTTTTCAATTCAGGTAACCTGAAGGTGCTCTTCTAACCAGAGGGATTGTATTAAAATGGGGCAGAACTGAAAATAGGCAACTGCATAGAGATAAATAATTCTATTTAGCACCCTCTTCTATTGCTTCCAGGCACAGGATGTCAGTCTTTACACTGTCTGTGTCTTCATAGACTCGTTATCTTTGTCTATGCCCCTTGTGCCCCAAGCAGCACAATAAAATGTGCCCTTGCATAGAATGTAGCACAATAGCTTTAATAATGACATTATGGTTTCTGAGGATCATTATTAACAATGTCTGAACTGCTTTCTGCTGGATTACGCATACATTTCTGGATTGCAACATCAGGTACAATTTGACTGAAGGGATATAAAATGATTGTTTCCCGGTGAATTACTGTTCTACTGTAAAGTCAATCTTTGGGGTGTACCCCCCTCAAACCCCATCTAGCTACCCCCTCAAATAGATCAAAAACCCTAAATGGCTTAATTAGTCACCTAAATCAGATGACATGCCAGATCCCGAATCTTGGTTGGTCATGGGCTCGGACTGCTGTGGTGGTATACAGGTCTTCACTCCTAGAAGAAGTACCATGGAGGGTCATGTGGCATCAGACCTAGGTGAGCATAAAACCTTGTTGGAGAGATTTCTTTTTAATTCTGTAAACGGGGGTACCAAATTGAACAGAGATTAACTTTAGGGACAAAGGCTGAACAGGTAAAATTAATCTTTTAAGATACAAGACAGTAAGCTGTCTAGGATTCTTTTGACCAGGAAGTACTGGAGATCCAATCTTTTTATACATACTAAATATATATTTCCTATTTTTAAGATTTTTTTTTTTTACAATCTATTACATTTAATCTACTTAATGTCACCGCGCTACAATGAAACCCCTCTATAGTGAATAAAATACATTATTTAAAACCAAGATTTGAATCCAATCAAGTTGTGCTTACATGTATAAAACAAAAGACAAGCATTTGTGTATGTTGGGCGGTCTGTTACCCGTATCCGAACGCTGCTCTCAGACCTCCATTCATCCCAGCGTCTCCACCAGCATCAGTCCGCCCAGCCTGAGTCGTCGTATGGCCACGTTGACGCGTTTCATCACTTCCAACTTGGTCACAAGGTTTTTGTTTTATACATGTAAGCGCAACTTGATTGGATTCAAATCTTGGTTTTAAATAATTATACACTATGAGAGGCTTTCTTGCTTTTTCTCTGAGTAACTGACCCTGAGGGGGACGCAGAAGCGGCAGTGGATCTCACAGGAAAAGTGGATGTGCATTTAATTACATTTGGTGAGCCTCAGTGTGTGTACATGTCCGGCACGTGGTGAAAGTGGTGGAGGAAGTATTGTTCCTGCAGCAGATATTAATCTACAATATTTTCAGGATTAACAAATCACCTATTGGACTATTTTTTGAGCACTTGCACTTTTATATAACACTGGACTTTGTTTTAATGCACTTTAAACTGTAGTGTGATTGCATTTTTATTTATGCACTAATCATTGTATATGTATGCACTTTATTATGACAGTATGTTTGCGTTGCTGAAAATTAATGGTTTTTAGTTTTCATTTTTTGTATTACTCTATTACATTTCTCCCCCCGCAGGAGCTGCTGGATTTTGATCTCCCCTATTCCTGAACAGCACAGGCAACAAGCATTTCCAACTTAAATCCAGACACAAGAAATCAGTCCATGGGCTTGTTTTTGCTGTTTTATTGGGGGAAACAACTTGGATAGGGTATAGGGATTATGGGATGCCCAACTTGACTCGAAGGACAACAGATGAGAACAAACTTCTTTCTCTATGTACAATAATGAAGATCCTGGACTGTATTCCCTCTAGAGTAATTACAGTCTCTATGGGTCTGTTGCAAAGTTTTTTTTAAACCAGGAGCTCTCAGCCCCCTTTAGTGAAATAGCCCAAAGTTCCAAACTGTAAGCAGGAGTATCCTGTCTCCTCAGTAGAACCTCACACAGTTCTGACGCTTGCAGATACTACCAGCCTTCCCGGCTGCTCTGAAGAATGCCCCTGGACAAGGGATTGGGATTTAGCACAATGCTGTTCCTGGAAAGTATGCTATGTCTGGCAGCCTTTCCCCTTGTATACCCAGGGCCGGCCCTACCATGGGTCCCAGTGGGTCCATTGGCAGCAAAATGAACCACGGCCGCCTCTTCTTCTCTTCTATTTACCCAGCAAATTGAAGACCAAGATTTTTTTTCCAGCAGTTTTGTGTGTCATGATGACAACTGCCCCCTGGCTGCTCCGCCTGCCTCTATACTACCCTAGCCCGCCCCTATACTGCCCTAGCCTGTCCATATACTACCCTAGCCTGTCTATATACTACCTCAGCCTGTCCATATACTACCCTAGCCTGTCCATATACTACCCTAGCCCGTCTATATACTACCCTAGCCTGTCTATGATATAAAATAATGGATGTGGGGGCCTATTGGTGGGCGTGATTTCTTTTGGGGGGGGCAGCATTTCATTTGTGGACCCAGGCAGCACAATGCCTTGGGCCAGCCCTATGTATACCCCTGGGTGTGCTGAGGTACTCACACTGTCCCTTTCTTCCTGCTACACTGGGCAAGATTTCTGTTCAGGTCTCCTTCTGTACAGGTCCACCCTTGCCAGCCAGAATGTCTTCTGCACAAGACCCAAAGGTAAAGGTGTTTCCTCTCTTAGGCTTCTTCTCCTTCCTTTCCTCAGCTCCAGCCTGGAGGCAGAGCCCCCCTCCCCCCCAGACCCGGGGTCCCCTCCCAGGCCTCATGACAGCAACCTCAGCACCCCATCTTCCACCTGACTCCCCTGTTTCTCAGGCTCCACCATATTAAAGGGCAGACCCAGCCATCCCGCCAGTGCCTTCTGCTTAGGGGTAAGCCAGATTCCCTCAAGTATGCAGATCAAGACCTCCTACCCTCTGCCCGCTAACTTCCAGAAGTTTCTTCAGCCTTCTAGAACAAGGGGGAGGCACCAGAGACCTGCACTCTAGCCTGACCTGGAGTAATCTAACCCAATTACAGACTCACACAACTACCATGAGTCAACAAAATAAATTTACCTACACTAATTGTACACTAGGGTACCACAAAAGACTACATACTATTGAATTTTATTGAATTTTATTTCGGAACATCATGTATTGATACCTTTTAATTATACACTTTAGATTACAAATAATATAGAATGAGGAAAACCACAACCTTGTAGTGGCAAAAGGAAGAGCTGGGAACTCCGGTCATCTCACAGCCTCCAAGAGACTTTAAAGTGGTTGTCAACCCTGGACCTACAGGTAAGCCTATAATAAGATTTATTTGTAGGTTCCCTGCATATCTCCTAAACCTGCACGGTTTAGGAGATATACAGTGTACTGTGATGTGCCAATGTCATCGGGCACATTCGCAGTGAAGAAACTACCTCAGTGCAGTTTCTTCACTGAGATCGTGCCGCGAGTGGGGGCTCCCGCGCGCATGCAAGGTGGTGACGTTATGCAACTCCGGACAGTCACAGAGCCGGAGTCCGCGAGCCCGGAAGGAAGAGGGGTGAAGATGGACATGGCCTGGAGCGGGGACAGCATGGGATATTTCCAATGCAGGTAAGTGCCACATAATGGGTAATATGCGATGCATACTAGCCCATTATGCTTTTACATTGCAGGTTAATAATGAGGAAGTAAAACTTATCAGGGTTTACTTCCTCTTTATAATAAAGTATAAAGTATGTAGATGATGTGCTCTGGAAATCAGATTTTGGTAGAGTACATCTTTAACATTTATTATCTATGAACATGCTAGTTTTTCAAACTTCTGGCCAGATGGACCCTGAAACTAGTCCTACCCGCATTATAGCATTCATGTGCATATCATTACCATGACAATGAAAAAAGTATGCTTGCCAAGCTATTTTTGCGTTATGATAAAAACGCCAATATATTCCAAACACATTTAACATTTCCTGCTTTTCGCTTTCTATTTATTAATTGCATATTTATTTTGCGGGTTACTTACGCAGAAGGCAGATGTAGTGACTGTTCCAAAGTACGCTGACAGATTTTGTTGATGATCGCTGAAGGAAGTGGGTGGAATTTATCACCATTGTTTAAAACTTTTTCATCAGAACGAGGTATACATTTTTCTTTCCTGTGATCTAAATCACAGCTCATAACGCAGATGAGAAAATGGATTACATTATAGGATGGGAATTATTAGCGCTGCATACATGAAGTCATGAGGATTTTACATTAAATTCCTATTAGTGAACTCCCATGTGAAATGCACAAGACTTTAATATGCAGATCCTTGGGCTAATTTCCATACAGGTTAACATCTAATATCTTTATTAAAGGGGTTTTCTACTTCTCTAGCATTCTATAAAACCTCCTATTCAAACCCTGTTAGTTAATGCTGAACCTCAGAAAAACCGCAAATACACAATTACATATATATGGGAGCTCTTTTACCAACAGAATTGTAACTTTTCCCAGTTAGTCCTGAGATTTATAAAGCCCTACAAGACATAACAACCAGGTCATTGACCTAATTTTTCTCTACTGCAGTTAACCACTTCATAGCCATGCTATAGCCTAAAGATGGCTACAGCATGGCTCCATCAGCCTCATCAGAGCCAATCAGTGCCCATCAGTGCTGCCTATCATTGCCGCTTATCACTGCCTCCTCATCAGTGCCATTTGTCAATGCCCATTGGTGCCACCTATCAGTGCCCATCAGTGCCCTCTATTAGTGTCCATCAGTGCCACCTATCAGTCCTCATCAGTGCCCTCTGTTGGCATCCATCAGTGCCACCTACAGTGCCCATTAGTTCCACCTATCAGTGCCACCTATGAGTGCCCATCAATGCCGCATATCTGTGCAGCGTCATCAGTGCCCATCAGTACCGCCTAATAAGTGCAGCCTATCAGTGCCCATCAGTGCAGCCTATCCATGCCCATCAGTGCAGCCTCATCAGTGCACATCAGTGAAGGTGAAAAATGACTTATTTGCAAAATTTTATAACAGAAACTGAGAAAAACTTTTTTTTTCAAAATTTTTGGTTGATTTTCATTTGTTGAGCAAAAAATAAAAAACACACTCATGATTTAATATCACAAAAATAAAGCTCTATTTGTGTGAAAAAAACAAGAATAAAGAATATGGGTACAGTGTTGCATGACTGCACTGTTTTCATTCAAAGTGTGACAACGCTGAAAGTTGAAAATTGGCCCGGGCATGAAGGGGGTGAAAGTGCCCAATATTGAAGTGGTTAAGCAATACAGCTTGTTCACCATCCCTCTAAAGCCTGTGTCAGGGCAAAGATGAAGCAGCAGGAGTCTGATTAGATCATATCTCTAAACTCTTTCCTTCTGAAGGCATGTTGCTTGTTAACACATGTACTTGCAGCAGTAGGGTTGATTTACTAAAGGCTTATCGACCATGCATTTTGCAATTGCAAGGGCATCTGCTCCAGAGCTTAGTAAATGAGGGGAAGCTCTGCTGACTTTCATCATCCAATCACATGCAAGGAAAATGCATTTTTTTTCTTTTCCTTGCATGTGATTGGGTACGCTTTTCTAAGTGAAGCTTCACCTCATTTACTAAGCTTTGGAGCAAATGCCCTTGCAGAGTGCAACTACACTTGCAAAGTGCACAATCTATTTGCCTTTATTAAATAACTCCAGTATATGATGGTATTGATATTGTCCTCTTCCCCTCAGTAACAGTCTTTTTAAAGCGTAAAGAAACACTAATAGTGAACTTTTCTTATTTGTTTCTTTTTGGTCTTTTAAATATACTATTACATTTTTTGTATACCTATTCAAATAATTGCAAATACCTGTTAATCCTAGCAGAAATCCAGAGAGCTTGTGACTTCCTTTGGTGAGCAGCTCTGCAGAGTCCTATCATATCTGCCTAGTTTACCTTTGTGAATTCCAAACACCCCTCTCTCCGCCATGTTACAGAAATAAAAAGAGGGGGATGTGTTTTATAGTTCTAAGAACTGAATATATATATATATATATATATATATATATGTATACACTGTGTGCAGAATTATTAGGCAAATGAGTATTTTGACCACATCATCCTCTTTATGCATGTTGTCTTACTCCAAGCTGTATAGGCTCGAAAGCCTACCACCAATTAAGCATATTAGGTGATGTGCATCTCAGTAATGAGAAGGGGTGTGGTTTAATGACATCAACACCCTATATCAGGTGTGCATAATTATTAGGCAACTTCCTTTCCTTTGGCAAAATGGGTCAAAAGAAGGACTTGACAGGCTCCGAAAAGTCAAAAATAGTGAGATATCTTGCAGAGGGATGCAGCACTCTTAAAATTGCCAAGCTTCTGAAGCGTGATCATCGAACAATCAAGCGTTTCATTCAAAATAGCCAACAGGGTCGCAAGAAGCGTGTGGAAAAACCAAGGCGCAAAATAACTG
>BLSH010438892.1:734881-752517 GCA_018402905.1 Glandirana rugosa | reverse complement strand
TTTGCTTACATCGGTGGTATCGATTCCTGACCATTCGACGTTATATGACATATATATGTCCCGGCCGAGATGGTCATGAAACCTCATTTTGCCGCCCCCCTTGAGTTCACCCCTAACTCCACCCCTTCTGCCCTGCCCAGCCTGATCAGCGCCCATAAAATACAGCTTCACCTGTGCCCATCAAATACAGCTTCACCTGTGCCCATCAAATACAGCCTCATGGGGATGTGGGCAGAGGGGGGTATTTGGCAGATTAGTCACAATTTCTATATACATTTGCAAATGGCATGTGATAATACAATCTCATTATCTCAGTCAGACAGTGTCAGTTTTTACATGAATCAATGCAGAGCAGCCAGTGACAGATCAACAGTGGCCAGGCGCCCCTAGGCAGCAGTGCGCCCTAGGCGGCTGCCTACTTCGCCTACTGGTAGAGCCGGCCCTGTATATATACAGTATATTGCAGCTTACCAGTCCTTAGCTATGGTGGCTACATTCGTTTTCAATTTTTTTTAGGTATTTAAGCCTTTCTTTTTTTACCTAATGATCCTGCCGGTCAGGGCTGGTCCAAGACATTGTACTGCCTGGGTCCAAGAATAAAATGCCCATCCGACAAAGAGACATTTCCATAAAGCAAACAGACATCCCCACATAGTAAAGATACAGCCCAATCCACTAGAGACATCCCCATATATTCAAGAGACATTTCCATAAATTCAGCAAAGAGACATTTCCATAAAGCTTTGGGTCCTTGGGCAGTGCACCCCTGTTGCCGCCCCTAACATGCTGCCTGGGTCCCATGGACCCACCAGGACCCATGATAGGGCCGGCCCAGCTGCCGGTAACATACTTCCTGTTCTAGGATGACAACATTGCTCCTCCACAGGCACTGTACTGTGTTTAACTCGCCTCGGCCACTTGATAGAACCAGGCAATGGCCATCTGACAGCGCTATATACAGTGCCACAGCTTCAAAGCTGTGCTGCATTGTGTATAGCAAAAAAATCGGGCATGTCACATTCTGCAGGCAGTATCATCATGTAGGTGAATGGGGCAGTGCTGCAGCATTTGTGGTGCAGAGAATAGAGATTTTAGTGTGGAATCCCTCATCAAACAGGTGTGTGTGAGTATATCCCCACTCGATCACCTACTGAGGGCTGGTCAGTCAATGATGACAATGCGCTCCACTATGGATTGTGAGTCAGCAGCTAGGTCCATGTGAAAGAAGCCTAAGTGGGTGTTGTTACCACAAAAAAAGGAAGTTCATTATTGGTAGGACCATTGGGTAAAAATAATACAGAAAAATTTCTGAAAAAAGTAAACAAATGTAGTGATCACATATAAAGACTGGTAAGCTGAAATTCTTTTTTTGGTCCATTTAACCTCCTTATCAGATTTTCATAACCACTAAATACCTGATGTTTCATTTGTCCTGGATCAGCTCTGCCTGCTATGCTTCAGACCGCTAGAGTTTTTATGCTAACTGCCACTCTTGGGTAAGGATCTGGAAGCTTCGCTGTGAAGGGGAAACATATTTTATGCTTTTGAACCAACTGAGCACATTGGGAGATTAAGTCCAGCATGTCCCTGTCTGTTGTAAATAAGAAGTGACTAGCGTCTGGCATTGTCTTGATCTCCAAGGTCTCGTGTAACACTCCGCTCCCTTAAAAATCCTCACACCCCAATTCCCCTAAAGAATCTGGTCACATTAAAACAAAACTACAGAAACATATATATTGCTTGTGTGGGTGCAAAAGCAGAATGCACTGAAAAATTGAGAGATTGAAGTTGAAATTAACTGAAAAACAGCATCCCCTGAAATAGTGGTATCTGCCATTGTTACCGATATAACTAACTGTGACAGTCACACATATGTTTCACAGTGAAATAGAACAGAGAGGATGAAGTCTGTAATGGGATAAGGTAAACCTTTCCAGAAGTGAGGGGCCCTGGATCAGCCAGATTCTTAATGAGACTCAAGGATAGCTAACAGATGTCTGGAGGATGATCAGAGTGTTAGGGGGAGACTGGTGGGAAGAGTAGTTCAGTTTGGTACGGACAGAGCTGTATCTTAATGATATATTGCTGTATTCAGGAGGATCCTGATGATTAGGGTCATACAGAGTTTGATTACTGAGTCAGCACTGACTATCTCTACATCCATCCCTTCTGATTTTAATTCAACACTATACAGACAAGTTTTTAATCTAAATAACAGCTTTCCAGCAAGTGTCTTACAGTGCTCTGACAGTGCTGCCCACCATCCTGATTTACTGCTAGAGCCGGTTCATACATAGGCGATCCGACTTCAGGGGCGACTTTGCTAGGCAATTTGAATGCTACTTCAAGGTGACTTCAGCACGGCTTTGGGCGACTTACAACATGATCTGAATCGACCTCCATGCCAGGCGACTTTGCCTGTGGCCAATCAGAGAAGGGAGGGAGGGGGTTGCCTGGGTAATTCGTTGGGAGTACCTGTGTAAATGATTTTATTTTTCCTGTAAAGTCGCTTCAATATAGATGGGGATCCGACTTGGAGGCGACTTCTGTTGAATTCTTTGGGCACAAGTCGGATAGAAGTCGCCTTGAAGTAGTACAGGAACCTTTTCTGAAGTGGCCTTGAAGTCGGAGCGTCTTCAGTAGTGTACATTAAGACGGCTTCCATTCACTTCAATGGGATTTCTGATGTCAAGCGGCTTGGGGCAACTTGGGGCATGTCACCTATGTAACCGGCCTTTAGAGTCCAATAAAAAAAAAAGATAGTTGAAAGTACTGGCAACATAGGAACATGCCCTTCAGCTTCCCAAAATGCAGTGCTCAGTGCCTTAGGGACTTATTGGTAGGCCGAGCATTATCACACTGTGAGGGTGTGTCTATACAGTTGCAAATACTGACTTTCAGAATACTGTTTTGTAGCAAAAGATTTTCAAGAGGGTTTTACGGATCTGGATGTCAGGCAGTAATGGCAAGGTGAGAGCAGGTACCTTATGGTGCCATCTGTAAAGCTTCAGCATCACTTTGGTTAGTGAATGGTTTTTACAGGGTCACTTAAATGTGTTCTAAAGTCATAAAGCTGATAAAGTAAAGGTAGCCCAATGAGAAAATTTGTTGAATTTGAACCTGCCATCTGTTTCGAAGATAGCATTTCCTTGGTAGATCGCTAGCATGAAGTACGCTGTTAAAGTGATACTAAAGGTCCAGATTTTTTTTTTTTAAATAACAAACATTTCATACTTAACACCTCTGTGCAAGCGCTTTCCCTGGGGTCACACGTGTGGGCGTTCTCCTGAGCTCTGCTTCTGAATTCCTTGACACAGACCGCAGGACTTGGCCCCAGCTCCTGAGTCATTGGATTTGATTGACAGCAGCGGGAGCCAATGGCTGCGCTGCTATCGATCTATCCAATGAGGACCCAAGACACCTGCTGGAGCGAGTGTGCTTGTCCCCGGTGTGGGAACAACCGGGCTCAGGTAAGTAAACGGGGGGGCTCTGGGGGCTGCTGCAAAAGAAAAGGTTTTTCACATTAATGCATAAAATGCATTAATGTGAAAAACTGTGAGGATTTACAACCCCTTTAAATCTGTTCTTTGAACCCTGATGACTCACTTCTCTAAAACTTCTCTGAAACTAAGACTAACACAAACTGAGGGAAAATCCACATCAGTGTCACATGAAGATAAGCAACAAGGTGACATGGAAAAATAAATGAATGCAGATAATCCAAACACTGTAAAAGAAGAAACAAGGCCACAAGAGGCTTCAATCAGGAAATTCACCAGAAGGAATAAAGGCATCCCAGCCAAATGTCTGTCCTATGTTGCTTGTATAGTATTAAAACCAGAGACGGATTCATGGGATGAGATATAAAGACTTCCAACTCATGAGAAACAAAAGTGGATCAGAAGTTTGGACAAAACCGCTCACAAGAAACAGATTTATATAACTAAGATCTGAAATTGAACTAATGTAATGAGTAGTTGTTAAGTGGGGTGTTGGAATACAGAATTGTATTTTGTGCAACAACTACATTAGTCGGTAGATGGCAGTGCTTATATGTTTGTAGCTACGTCTATGGTATGCTCTATGTCTTTTCTCTGAGTAATAAAGTTCATGTTTCCTGTCTGCAGTCAAGCAGCAGATAAGCCCATGTGGACTGTTCACTGTCTGTTTGTTCTGTAGGGCTATATACAGAATTTCTAACAGGTTATGGGTCCCGACATAGCCCAGACACCCAACCAGAGAAAAGCCGAGAACCCAGTCATAACCCAGTCTTAGCATGCTACAACAGAGAAGTGCAGATACAGCAACACATAGAAGACTGCAAAAGAATGAAAGAAAATGGCCAGCAACACAGCTGCAACAAAGTTTTCATTTACAAATTTGACAAACCAGAATTACCAGTCTTGGAAATTCACGATGAAAATGCTGCTAAAAATTGAAGGTAAGTGGAAATGTATAAATTAAGTCTGGTCGGGACACCTTTTAGATGAGTGGATAGAGAAAAACCAAAAAAAGCTCAGAGCACAATCTCACTTAGCATAGTAGATGATCACATCATACATATATGCAGTGGTCTATTTAGGTTTTGTGCTGCCCTAGGCCTGACTAAACTCGTGCAGCCCCTAATTTAAATATGACCCACCCCTTTCTGTCAAGGCCACACCTGTCAGGCCTTCCTGTTTAAAACCCGCCCTGTCATCTGTAAATCACTGTGTTCTCCCAGCAGGGATGTCTCCCCCGTGCCCCCCAGCCTGGTTAATATTAGCTACACTGCCAGTGTTGATGGGGGAATCGAGCATTTTCTTTCCTGCAACTTATGTTTAAGGGTCTGCTTAAGGGTCTTTTCACACCAGGTGCAATGGGACTGTGTTTTGTGGCTATTCCCACGCAGCCCCACAGCACCCCCAACACAAGACAAGGAAAAATGACGGATTGCACTGCGGTGCAAAACATTTTTCCAGTGCAGCACAGGTCACCGCATGGCAGCCGCATGTCAGTGCTTCAACACTGTGCTGGTCCTGCTGGAACTCCCCTCCTCACACATGTTGCAATGCAGCGGCTGGTGTGAATGGACCATAGGCTCCTGTGTTGAGAGGGTTTTGCTTGCTTCAAGTAGGTTTTCCATATCTGGAATGCAACATCTGCATGAAGCAAGGGTAAATGCAGGTCAGAAGGAGATTGAGTGTCAATGAATTCTGAATGTTCACAAAGGCATTTCCAGTTGTGGAAGTGCTCATATTCACCTGCTATAATACCCCTAAATGACATCACATTGGGCCAGCAGATAGGGTTGGGCTAAATCTATATTTGTGGATTATTGGACATACAATCCTGATCTGACCACACAGGTACTGCTCTTGACTGTCAGTGCCACTTATCCCAGGAGAAACACCGGGGATGGGAACCTCCTGACTAATGTTCAATTTGCTGGTGGTCATGTGACATTCACAAAGCAGTTTCATAGTCAAAGAATTAGGACTCAAAAAAGGCCAAAAATTACCCCAAAATATGTCAACACACAGACTGAATGATCTTTAAACTTTGTATGTTTAATTACAATACATTTTGCTAAAAAAAACTGGCATAAAGTTGTTCCTAAGACAAATCAGCAGGTTGCAAAAACCATGATGCAAAAAAAGTATACATTTTAGCTTTACTTCTCATCCAGAAGACTACAAAAGCCCGGTATTTTCATTACACCAACACATCAATTCCAGGACAACAGATTAATTAGTGTTCAAAGAATGACTCACAAGGATAAAATCCTGTAATCACTTTTATATCTCTTCAAAGTTATCAAGCAAGAAGGAAACCACCTAAATGCCCTCTATAGAGTTGTCAGTGAGAATGCAAAGAAAAAAACTCTCTGCTGCCATACCTGGGGCTTCCCTCCTCTCCTCTCTGCGTTATTGACACAGAGAGCCCTGAGAGGACGTTGCATTACATATCGTAACTTCCTCCCAAGTAAGCCGCGGAGGAGGGTAGGCTTTAGGCTGCTAAGACCTGCTGCCAGTGCCACACTAACTAGTATTGGCAGCCAACAGTTGTATTAAGTGCAGCCATCGGCCTGCCCGAACGTCAGACCAGTCCCCGCCAGCTGGACAGTATTATCGTACCAGCAGCAGAGCGGCCGCTTTATGGGGGCGCCAGGCCGATTTGCCTCTTGGACCCTGGCCCAGTACACCCCTTAAGACTGGCGCTACACTAAAAGTGTAGCGCAAGTCGGCGGGGACTCTTTTCGTGCGAGAACAAGGAGGAGGCTGTTTTTTTTGCTCGGAGGGTGGCTTTCTTGCCGCCCCCCTGCAAAGTGCTTCCCTAGGCCTGAGCCTTGTTGGCCTAGGCCAAGATACAGCGTTACATATATGTAAGTGTGAAACTGCTAAAGAGATGTGAGAAGGTATACAAAAGGTGCGTGAAAGAGCTAATCTCAACAATAAACTGTATTTGATTAGAAAGCTATACCAAACCAAGCTGATGAAAGGCCAGGGTATGCAGGATTAAATAAAACACACCTTGAGAATGGTTGAACTGAGAGATATGGGAGAAGAAGTAAAAGATGTTCATGCCGCAGCACTATTACTAAGTGGTTTATCAGAAAGTCATGAAATACTTGTCACAGCACTTGATGCACGTCCTGATGATGAATTGACATTAGAATATGTTAAGGGCAAGCTTGTGGATGACTCACTGCTCTAGCTCCTAGCTCCTTCTGTCCTGCCAGATTACAAATTACCAGAGGAGTGCAGACAGAGAGAAGCACACAGATTAATAGACTGATCTGTGTGCAAAGTAAGCTGTACTATCTTGTGCTGTGGTTACGTAGCACACACCCAGCTATTGATTGGCAGATGGGTGTGTGTTATGTAAAATAGACTGAGCATCATAGAAGTCTGGATGTCTGTGGGATAGAGCAGCTATTTCACTGACAGGAAATTACATCTGACCTCTGCAGAACTCCTCCCTATCATCACTACACTATACATTTAAGGAGAACTGATGGAGGGGATTATAGACCCCAATCACAGCTACATGGCAGGGAAAAAATCATTCAGTTATTATGTTTATTACCATGTGTAACTTTCAGGTATTTATATGAGGATTTACTAAAATATGTATATTGCCTTTAGTTGTACTTTAACATGCAACAAAAATCACGTGAACGTTTTGTGTGCAAGAAACAAGGTTATTTAAATGGAGATTGCAGAATCTGGAAGGCTAGAATGCAAAAACAAACTAAGCTGCAAAAGGCCAAAAGGGTGAAGGAAGAAACAGATTTTGCTTGAGATAATGAATATGTTTTTCAATCCAAAAGTTGCACTTCATGTTTACAGGCATGGTGTGTTGATTCAGGAGCTACGCGTTCCATGACAAATGACAGAAATGTTTTTATTCGCCGTGACCAGAGTAAAAGAGAAAAAAATCACCACAGCTAATGGACAAATAATGAAATCAGAAGGAATAGGAGAGTTTTCTTTACTGTCACCAGAAAGATACCTGGGAAAATGTCCTCTATGTCACTGCTCTTAAAACTAATCTTTTGTCAGTGAAGAAGCTCACAAACCTAGACAATGGATCCAAGATGACAGTTGTGCCAATGGGAAAGGGAACATCTTACTTGCAAAGGCTAAAATTACAGATGAACTGTATCAGCTGAACTGCGATGAGTTGATTAATACTGCCAAGAAGGAAAAACATTAAAACTGCATTCACACATGGCACAGAAGTCCTGACATGATAAATAAATTAACTGAGAATGACTATGCTAGTGGAATAAAAATCACTCCATGTGATCAAACAATGAAATGTATCAGCTGTATAAACAGAAAAATGACAAGAAAAGCAGAGTAACCGCAGAGCCAAGAAACCGCTGGACTTAATTCATTTAGATCTTTGTGGTCTAATAGAAAAATTGACTCCAGGAAAGAAAAGGTATTTTCTAATTTTTATAGATAATTACTCCAGGTATACTGCACTATATCTGTTACATAACAAAAGTGATGTATCAGAGAAACTTGAACAGTATTTGGCTCAAGTAAGCAACAAATCTGGCAAAATGCTGAGTGTATTGTGCACAGACAATGGAACTGATTATACAGGTGATAACACACAGGCGATTCTCAGAAAGCATGGCATAGTATTTCAAATGACTGTACCATACAACCCAGAACAAAATGGAGTTGCAGAAAGAATGAACTGTACTCTATGTGAGAGTGGAAGAACCATGCTGTTTGATGCAGATATGTCAACGACATACTGGAGGGAAGCAATTATGACCACATGCTATCTCCAAAATCGACTACCAGAAAAATGAACTGAGAAAACTCCATATGAACTGTGGAATGGAAAAGCCCTGCATTTGAACCATCTAAACATTTTGGAAGCAAAACCTATGTGCACATCCCAAAAGAAAAACGTACAAATTGGGATGCTTGCGCAAAGGAAGGTGTACTTGTGGGGGTATAGTGAATCTCAAAAGGGATACAGAAATCTACACCAAGACGCAAACAAGGTAACCATCAGTAGAAGTGTAATTGTCGATAAAACTTCAGTGTGTTCAGAATTTCATGAACTAACACAAACACTTCAAATGGTGGGAAATTCCACATCAGTGTCACATGAAGATAAGCAACAAAGTGGCACAAAAAAAGAAATGAATGCCGGCATTCCAAACACTGTAAAAGAAGAAACCAGGCCACAAGAGGCTTCAATCAGGAAATTCACCAGAAGCAATAAAGGCATCCCAGCCAAATGTCTGTCTTATGTTGCTCACATAGCATTAAAACCAGAGCCAGATTCATGGGAGGAGATGTAAAGACTTCCAACTCATGAGAAACAAAAGTGGATCAAAAGTTTGGACAAAACTGATCACAAGAAACAGGTTTATATAACGGAGATTGGAAATGGGACTAAGTGAGTAGTTGTTAAAGAAGAACTGCAGTCTGCTCACATAATTTGTAAAAAAAAACATCTTTGCCATTCTGAAGCTTCCCTCCAACCACTTTGCATATTATTTTATATATACTGTGATCATTCCGTACTTGCCAAATATGCTGCATAAATCTCCCTCTACTAAGTCTGGCTGCAGCTACTTTAACTGTGGACAGCTGAAGCTGCTGTCTGTTCACTTCCTGGATTTACACAGACACACAGAGGCACACCTCCAGCTCTGCAACCATGCAGCTCTTATTCGCCCTCTTATGACTCCTCCCCCTCCCTGCCTAGAAAACTCTAACGAGAGTGAGAGAGAGAGAGAGAGCTGTGCATGATGTCATAAGCCTAGTCTAATGACCAGAGAAGAAAAAGGAAGTGGGCTGTATAAGGCAGTGTTTCTCAATTCCAGTCCTCAAGGCGCACCAACAGTTGTTTTCAGGATTTTCCTCTGATGAAACAGCTGTGGTAATTACTAAGGTAGTGAAACTGATAAAATCACCTGTACAAAATAATGTAGCCTGAAAAGATGACCTGTTGGTACGCCTTGAGGACTGGAATTGAGAAACACTGGTATAAGGTATTTACTGGCAGAAAAAAATGTTTTTTTTTGTTTTTTAAATTTTTTTAATATAATCTTTATTTTGCATTTTCAGTAAAACAAAAGCAAAAATGTACATAGCAAGTAGTTATTTCAGTACATATGGTAGAAGTGATCAGCCAACGGTTTACATCATCTGACCGTAAATGATAACCCATTGATGCATTTAGCAGTGCTCCCCATATAAACCTTTCACAATCTTATGCCTCATCACACTGTAAGAGGCAGGCGAACGAGCCCATGTATCAATTCAGGGTTACCTCATTCTCCAACTATAAGACCTTAGTGTGTTGGGGATCATATTTCTGAGGGTGTACAAGAAGAAGGCTTGAAGATTCTCAGGAATTAAGGGGGGGTATAGATACCCATAGGGGGAGGGGAACACATAGAAACTGTCAGCACCGTCCCAAAAATAAATGATAACATCAACAGAGTAGTTCCGGTGGTCCGCTACAAGTACATCTCAATCCTTATTTGTGCAGAATGCATATAGTATCTGGGGCGGTCTCCTGTGTAACAAGGTTAGGCCTCACTGCTAGGTGTACCGTGCCGGAGATCTCGTATCTGTCTTTGCAGTTTGCCACCCATTCCGCCGCAGCCATTATTTTGTCGACCAATCTGATCCAGTCCTTACGGGTGGGTACATAGGATGATTTCCAGTGTATCGGAATTAGACGTCTGGCCGCATTCAGTTGGTGCGGCAAGACTGATTTCCTGTAATGGCTCAGAGAAAGAAAAAAATGTTTTACTACCCAACGTTAGAACAACAAGGGAAGAAGATTTAATAGATGGAAAGTTGAAAAAATGACTAAAGGGTGTTGGAATACAGAATTGTATTTTGTGCAACAACTACATTAGCCAGTGGATGGCAGTGTTTATATGTTTGTAGCTGCATCTATGGTATGTTCTATGTCTTTTTTCTGAATAATAAAGTTCCTGTTTCCTGTCTGCAGTTAAGCAGCAGATAGGTTCATGTGGATTGTGCACTGTCTGTTTGTTCTGTAGGGCTATACACAGAATTTCTAACACTAATAATTACTATATCTACAGCCCACAGTGCATTAGCCTGATGGTCAATGTCAATAGGAAGATTACTCCTCACATTTGTGATCAGAAGGAAGATCCCCCCTTAAAGATAACTAAAAAGATCCTTGGTGTCAGTGGTTACTTATCTGAGAGATGGAAATCGACAATAGATTATGGAACCCCTAGCAACCACTGGAAGAATCCCAGGGTTCCACAGAACCCTAGTTTAGAATGGTTGGTATCTTCCACTGGCTCCCTTTGGTCACTAAAATAATGACAGTGAGAATCCCTGCACACTCTGCATGTGGACAGTTGGCTGGTAAGAGGTGCAAAACACAGAAACTACCCTTTGTATATCTAAATGTATCTATCTATCTATCTATCTATCGCTCTATCTATCTATCTAGCTCTCTTTCATATCTACCATATGTCACCCTGTCTTTGCCTTTACATACTATTTAACATTGGCTCGTACATCAACAGTCTTGCTGTTCACATTAAAGTGACACAAGACGGCTGCTTTCTTGACAGACCCCCATGTGTGCTCCTGAGAACAGCACGCCTAACTTAAATGTCTTATTTGAAGGCTTGAAGAAAGCGCTTTGTTATAAAATCACTAATGCTGCTTGCTTGGGTGGCTCAGAATTCCCAGCGTACATGTAATTATCCAGAACGGTAAAGGCATTCTTCGAAACATGGTGCATTATATCACATACTTACCTTTTTACAAGTCCTCAAAGAGCTAATGCATAGCTTATTTATGTTGTTTTGCAGCTACACGTTTTGTTGAGTTTGAGAAGGGGAATGGGGGTGGCAGAATAAGCACTCGAGTCTCTCCATAGTTAAACCGTGATCATGTGAAACATTTACTTGAATTTATGTATTTTAAACGTGCTATTTCATCTTCAGGTAATTTTGTGAAATATTTGTGTAGCATCAACACAATATAGATATCCTAGCAACAATTGTTTTTTTCTTTTTGATGGGTTCCCACTTTCACCTGTTTAGTCTGACACGTGCTTATTATCATTCATTTCACTTGCAAGTTTTTATTGCCATTTTTCTTTTCCTTCTCTAGTGCACGGCTTGTCACTACTGTCAATGGGTATGTGCACACCTGACAGTTACTGAAGTGAGGCCAACTGCAGTTTGTTCTTTAATTGAAGCATAGCTAAAGCAAGAGCAAAAAGGTTTTGCATTGCAGCTTACCAGCCCCTAGATGTGGTGACCAAATTCATTTTCCTTCTTCAGGTTTTTTTCATTATTTTCAGATATTTGGCCACTTCGTATCTGGACAAATTTTGACACTTTGCTTCTAAATGTAAAAATCTACTTTTTTTTTCTAGAAAATTACTTACAACCCCCAAACATTAAATATATTTTTTTATCAGAGGCCCTATAGAATAAAATGATGGGTGTTGCAGTTTTTTATGTCACATGGTATTTGTGTAGTGGTTTTTCAAACGCAATTTTTTTGGAAAAAATACACTTTAATGACTTAAAAAAAAAACAGTAAAGATAGCCCATTTTTTTGTATAATATGAAAGATGATGTTACGCCGAGTAAATAGATACCTAACATGTCACACTTTAAAATTGCGTCTGCCCGTGGAATGGCGGCAAACTACGGTGCTTAAAACTCTCCATAGGTTCACGTTTTAAAAGCCTTTACAGATTATCAGGTTAAAGTTGTACAGGAGATCTAATGCTAGAATTATTGCTCTCGCTCTGATGTTTGCCACAATACCTCACATGTGTGGTACGATCACCGGTCACATATGCATGCTGGTGTAACGTATACATTCGCTTTTTTTTTTCACTTTTTTTTATTAACTTTATTGCTATCACAAGGGATGAACAACATCCCTTGTGACAGCAATGTCCATGACATCCCCAAATCTCTCCTAGCCTCTCATGCAGCCGATCAGACACAGATCAGTGACAAAATACTCATCGCTCCCAGTTTCTGGGGTTACAGAGAGAGAGGAATGACGTCAGTTCCTCTCTCTTTGTTCAGTGCAGCAATCGCCACCGGCCGCATCGCTCCCAGACTCTGCAATGGGATGGTAGAGCCCAGGAAAGGCAGTGGTGGTGACGGGAGGGGGGGGTGGTACCCCCTTCCGCCGCCCACAGAAGTGATTGAGTGGCTAATTAGCCACCCATGTTGATGGGGAAAAGGGCCTCTTGTCCATAGCCCTGGCCGGTGGTTGTGGGGGTCTGCGGGTGGGAGGCTTATTGGATTCTGGAAGCCCCCTGTAACAAGGGGGCCCCCAGATTCCGGTCCCCCCTTGTGAATGAGTAGGGGGTACCCTTACTCATTCACCCCCAAAAAAAGGTTTAGTGTAAAAAATGACAGAGGCATGCTGGGCCAACAACGTACCAAGGTAGCGGGGCCACCCAGTGACATCAGTGGGTGACCCCGCCCCATATATATTTAAGAATTGTCAGGCGGCAGAGCTGTCAGACAGCAGAAGCCTTTGGTGTGAGTGGACATTTTTGTTTTCTTTTTTGGGTTGGCGGTGGCAGTGGGCATTGTGATTGACGATGGATCTACATTGGGGGACATTGTTTTTATTTTTGTTATGTAAATAAATGATTTGTCAAAAACTGCCTACAGTTATTTTTTACACTACACCTTTTCTTCGGTGAATGAGTAGGGGTACTATGTACACCACATTCATTCACAGGGGCAGGATCTGGGGGCCCCCTTGTTAAAGGGGGCATCCAGATTCCGATAAGCCTGTCAACCTGCAGACCCTCACAACCACCGGCTAGGGTTGTGGGGAAGAGGCCCTTGTCCCCATCAATACAGGGAAAAGTGCGTTGGGGGGCAGATCTGAAGGACTCTCCTAAACACCACATTTATGTTCGTCAAACATTTTTCTGTATAAATTCTCCTCTCAAAAGCCCACTTGTGATTTTTTTTTATTCAGCTTGAAAACGCTCCTCTGAAAATATGCCTGTAAATGGCCAAATGTGCATGGACAAACAGGCTAACATAGATTTGCTTTTACAGGCTGAAGAAAAAACAGCAAAAGCCTATATAAACAGCACTTTTTATGCCCAGTGTGCACGAAGCCTAAGACTTGGATTAGGACTAGAGGTAAAATTTGGAATAAGTTTAAGTTAGAGTTACAGCTAGGTTTTGAACCAAAGTACCAATAGTACATGATGGGATGCTGTTCCTTTCTTTTCTCCACCCCTAGCAACAATCAGTCCCCAATCTCTTCTGCCTCTAATATTAGCCTACATTCTGTCTCCATCATCCCCTCTGCTTCTCTGGCCATCATCAGCTTTCACTTTGCCTAGTGTTTCAAAGGTCCATTGGCAACTTTCTTCTGACTCTTCTTTCTCTGACACTCTCCTTCCAGTTTTTGATCACATCCAGATCTACCTCCTCTTCCAATATTCCATAGTTGGCCCTTTTTCCTTTCTCTTCTCAACCTTCCACTCATTTTCAACGTTGAGTTTTGTCTTTTCTGTTCTCCTCTGGTTTGTGATTAGCTGCCATTCCACCCCCTTTTCCTCACAACCAGAGTCCACCCTGCTTCCCTTTCAATGTCTCCACTCTTCCCTGGACTGTGGCCATAAGATGGTGATCTTAATTAATACAAGGCCCAATAAAATATTGCCTGATTAGGTTGCCTCCCTTTCTCTTCTGCTTTTCCTAGCCTCTGGAGATATTTCCCCAAACCCTGGGCCTCCCTCATTTAACAACGCCCAACATGCCCATCACCACCACCCCACACCCTCTGGCAGTAGTCGCGATCTAAGCAATTTAATCTTCATTCCCCTTCTTCCCAAAACCAGCCTTCCCTTCTCCTGTGCCCTCTGGAACGCCCGCTCTGTCTGTAACAAGCTCACTGCTGTTCATGACCTATTTGTCACTAATTCCTTTAATATTCTTGCGATCACCGAAACCTGTCTCCACGAATGCGATTCTCCTTCTCCTGCTTCCCTCTCCTACGGTGGCCTTCTCTGGACTCACTCGCCTAGGGCTAATGGACGCAAGAGAGATGGAGTGGGATTCCTCCAATCCCCACAGAGCACCTTTCAGGTTCTTCACTCTCCTCCCTCTCTTTCACTCTCATCATTTGAAGCCCACTGTATACGTCTATTCTCTCCAATCTCCCTAAGAATTGCTGTGATCTACCCGCCTCCTGGACCACTGTCAGCTTTCCTTGATTAATTTTTTCCCTGGCTACCCTACTTTCTCTCTTCTGAAATTCCCACAATCCTTCTTGGTGACTTCAACATCCCGGTTAACACTAACACTACTGCTACTTCTAAACTTCTTAGTCTAACTTCCTCATTTGACCTGAAGCAATGGGTACATGCTTCTACTCACACTGATGAAAACATCCTCGACCTTGTCTTTTCCTATCTATGCGCTCCATGCAACTTCTCCAACAATCCTCCGACAACCTTATTAGTTTCTCTCTCTCCCTGTCTTGCACCACCTTTCCCTCCAATCGCCTAACCGTCACCTGTAGAAACCTTCACCAACTGAACACTTCTCTCCTCTATTCTGCTACTGATCACCTCTATGAAAAAATCTCACCCCTGTCCTGCCCCAACCAAGCCACTACCATCTACAATAAATCCCTGTCCTCCACCCTCCTCGCCACACACAAAATCAGGCCTTGACCCCTACAACCCTGGCAAACAGACGACACCAAAAATCTCAAAAAGCGTTGCCGTGCCCTTGAGCGTCTGTGCCACAAGACAAAGTCTCTCAAAGACTTCAACCAATACAAATCTGCGCTCCATAAATACAATTCTCGCCTCCACACTGCCAAGCAGACCTATTTTACCACTCTTATTAACACCTTCTCATCCAGTCCCCATCAACTCTTCTCTACCTTCAACTCCCTACTTCGTCCTCCACCACTTCCACCCACTAACACACTCACTGCCCAGGAGGTTGCTAACCACTTCAAAAGCAAGATTGACACAATTTGTGATGAAATCTCCACTCTACAGGCATCTTCTCCAGTTAACACCCCATGTCAACATGCACAATCGACACTATCCTTATTCAAACCTGCTACTATAAACGAGGTTGCTAATTTCCTTTCTAACGCTCACCTAACCACCTGTCCACTGGACCCTATTCCCTCTCAATTACTACGGTCACCCTCTGACTCTATCCTGCACTCTCTAACTCATATCTTCAATCTCTCCCTCTGTTCTGGCATCTTCCTGAATGCTCTAAAACATGCATTGGTCACCCCCATAATCAAAAAGCCATCCCTGGACCCTACCGATCTTAACATTCTACGCCCTATCTCCTTGCTACCCTTTTCCTCCAAACTCCTCGAATGCCTAGTCTACAACCAACTGAGTGACCACCTTGTTAAGAATAACCTTCTTGACCCCCTTCAAACTGGATTCTGCCTTCAACACTCCACAGAAGCTGCCCTCCTTAAACACACAAATGACCTACTAACCGCTAAAACCAATGGACACTACTCCGTACCCCTGCTCCTGGACCTTTCGGCTGCCTTTGATACTCTCGACCACCCCCTCCTCCTCAAAAAACTTTACTCCCTCGGTCTCCATGACTGTGCTCTTCAGTGGCTCTCGTCCTACCTATCCCATCGCACCTTCAGTGTCACATACAATTCTATCTCCTCCTCTCCTCTTCCTTTCCCTGTTGGGGTCCCCCAAGATTCTGTTCTTGGACCTTTTTTATTTTCAATATACACTTCTTCCCTGGGCCGGCTGATTGCCTCCCACGGCTTTGAATATCACTTCTACGCTGCCGATACCCAAATCTACCTCTCCACCGCCCCAACTCACTCCATCAGTCTCCTCACGCATCACTAACTTATTAACAGACATATCTGCCTGGATGTCACACCACTTCCTCAAACTCAACTTATCCAAAACCAGACTCATAATATTTCCTCCCCCACGTGCCGTTTCCCCTAACTTCTCTGTCAAGAGCTATGGCACAACCATCCACCCATCCCTACATGTCAGGGTGCTTGGTGTTATCCTGGATTCTGAACTCTCCTTTTGGGCCCACATCCAATCACTTTCTAAGGCTTGCCGCCTCAACCTCCGCAACATCTCTAAAATATGTCCTTTCCTAACCAATGAAACTACAAAGCTCCTGATTTACTTCCTGGTCATCTCTTGCCTCGACTACTGCAACTCTTTCCTCATTGGCCTACCTTTAAATAGACTATCCCATCTTCAGTCCATCATGAATGCCGCTGCCAGACTCATCCACTTTACAAACCGCTCAGCGTCTGCCACCCGCCTCTGCCAATCCCTCCACTGGCTGCCACTCGCCCAACAAATTAAGTTCAAAATACTAACAATGAGCTACAAAGCCATCCACAACTCTGCTCCCAGCTACATCACCCGCCTAGTCTCAAAATACCAACCTAATCGTCCTCTTCCCTCCTCCCAAGACTTCCTGTTCTCCAGCTCCCTCATCACCTCCTCTCATACTCGCCTCCAAGACTTCTCCCGAGCCTCTCCCATCCTCTGGAACTCCCTACCCCAATCTGTCAGACTATCCCCAAATCTATCCACCTTTAGGTGATCCCTGAAAACTTTTCTCTTCAGGGAAGCCTATCCTGCCACCATCTAAAAACTACACTTCTTATTTTCTCAATCAGCTCATCCCCCACCGTTATTGCCCATTCGTATAATTTAACCCTCTCTCCTAGATTGTAACGAGCATGGCCCTCTGATTCCTCCTGTATTGAATTGTATTGTAATTGTACTGTCTGCCCTAATATTGTAAAGAGCTGCGCAAACTGTCGGAGCTATATAAATACTGTATAATAATAAATAATTAGGCAATAATACATACCAGTGCATTATAATTCTTCACATCAAAAATCTACCACCGTCCTATCCGAAGGGACTTCTCTTTTCAAAAGTCCCTAGTGGATTTCCACCTATCTAAACCCCTATCAGACTGTCTAACCCCATCCCTCAAGGTCTCCTACCCTCTCCGAGCCCTCTTCAGAACCTCCGCTCATACTCTCCTCCACTACTCCCTCGACCTCTTGTCCTTCAGAACCCTCCTCCCTTCTCCTGCTAATCCAACCATAAAACTCTGA
>BLSH010438892.1:722203-734193 GCA_018402905.1 Glandirana rugosa | reverse complement strand
AAACAATTAAAAAATATCTTACAAAACACCATAAAATCGACGCGATGGTTGATATGGTTATACCTCTGAGATTAAAAGAGACGTCAGGAGATAGAATGTGAGATGCGACTGCCCAACGAGGGAGTCAAGGGCAATCTCTGAGAAGGTCCACTGGGAGTCGTGGTTTACGAATTTAAAATCGACGAGACATTCATAATTAACACTTCCCGTGACAAGGTTAAACCCAAAGGATTACACCAAACAGATGGATAAAAGTGTACAAATAAACGAAAAACATCTATTCAAGTAATGTGGACGAGGACTCGACAAATACACAAATATACAAATAAATCCCTACCACATAAACGTAGGGATATAAGTTAGAAAGTATGACTGCATGAACGGTCACAATATTTGTTCATATTGAATAAAAACAAATCTCAGCACATAGCTATATAGAAAAATTGCATCCTAAATTTCTTGACGTGTTTCGTGGGGTACATTCCACTTCCTCAGGAGCAGGTGTAATGAACTTATCTACAAAAAGCAAATAAACATGTGAAAATAGGTAGACAAACCACATTAGGAAACCCAAATTGGAACAGTGCCCTTCACAATTAATACTTACAGAGCAGCTAAAATTTAAGCATTTGGTGCTGAGGGTCACCTGGAAGAGTCTCTAACGGGAACTGAGGGAGCAACCCGTCAGCGTAGAGTGTAAGATAGAGGACTGCAGAGAAAATTAGAGTCTCCATATTGGTATAGTTGGTAGCGCAGCTAAAATACCACAAAACATTCTATAAAAAATTAACAAAAATTGTAATAATGATATAGAGTATGTATCTATAGTATGATGTAAAAAGTATAGCTGCTAATTATACCCCAATTAGGAAAGAATATGTATATACATATCTAAATCCTTTAATACATTTTTATCTTCTGCATACTATTTTTATTCCTTTAATACTATTTTTTATCTTCTGCAGGTAAGCAACACTTTGTGTCCTTCCCCTAGCTTGTAACTGAACAATGATAACCTAAGAAGCAAATGAGTTAATTTGTTATTCACCATGCTTTCTTCTCATATCAGCATTCACCTTGTTAGCACATGAGCAGTGCAGCAGAACCGACTGGTGCTTAATAATGCTGCTTCTCGCTTCCCCTGTCTGAGCTTTGCTGTACAGTGAACTGCAAAAACTGCAAATCAAATTCAGGTACTTACACTGCTTGCATTTAAAAAATACAATGAATACAGAAATGCATTCATTTGTATCCTTTATACCTGGATGGAGTTGAGCTTTAAAAAAAAAAAACAATACATTTTCTATAGGCAGGTAGCATGCTAAGGCCGGCCATACGCGGTTTGAATCTCGGCCGGTTCCTGCTCACTCGAACCATTAATGGGCAGGCTGAATGTACCAAGTTGATTGATCAATCAACTTGGGTATGACCAGCCTGCTGGATTCACTTGCGATAATCAATGTCTTTTCCTGGTGGGTACGGCAACCCCCACCCGCCCCCGCCCCCCCGGGAGCAGACAATTGCTCTGCAGTAGGGATTCCCCCATCAGCACTGTCTGTGTTGATGGGGGAATGGTGCAAATTTCTTTCCTGTAACCCGTGGTTGCAAGAAAGAAATTTGCACCATGTATGGCCAGCCTAAAGCAAGTTCTTTATTTGCAGAGTTAAAGTGGATGTTACCACAAAACTGTATATCACTGGCAGCCCCTCTAGTATAACTAGGCATAACACACTGTAGAAGTGTTTTATTAAAACAAAGCTTCTAAATACCTATCTGTACAGCTATCTTCAGGCCGGTCATGTGACTCGTGGCCGGTCTCCTACTCTGATCCAAGGCTACAGGGGAGGGGCCGAGATCTCCCTCTGATATCAGCTGGGGAGGTCACGTGTCCGCTCCTCCCTTCCCACAGAAGCCCTGGCTCGGAGTAGGAGACCAGCTGGGAGTCACATGAACGACTGTAGATAGCTGAAGATAGCTGTACAGAGGTATTTAGAAGATTTGTTTTAATAAAACACTTATACAGTGTTTTATGCCTAGCTATAATAGAGGGGCTGGCAATGACAATTTCTAATCTTTTATTCTTACATAATAGCGGCAGGAGGGGGCAGAGACAGAGACACCGACAGGAGCTGACAGGCAGGGAGGGAGGCAATGAGGGGGACAGAGGAGAGAGCAGATGACGGAGGCAAGCAAGCTGACCACTGTATTCAGGGCTCAGCAGCTATGATTATCTTGGTCAGCACAGAGAGGGGGACAAAGGAAGTGGCAGGATCAGCCAGGTTTTTTTTACAGTTTAGAGAGGGGCAGATTAGACAGCACAAGCACTGTGCTGTTTAATCTGCTATGAGGGAACAGGATCTCCTTTTTTTTTCTTTTAGGGTTACAAACACTTTAAGATTGAATGGTGCTATTTATGTTTTCTTGGAGTTTACCATTCAAGGTGGGTTATCATTTAACTGGTGAAAGCAAGTATAAACCCTAACTAAGTGACATTTAGCTAGCCAATGTATTGTGTTTCTAAACAATTGCCATTTTTTATATAAAATTTCCCTATTTTTTTTTTTTTTTGCAGGTTGACAATGCAGTAGCACAATTGGGAGACAAGGATAGAGCATCCTATAACAGAAGGTGGCAGAACAATGGCGTGATCACCAGGTATTATTTTAGCGAAGGCTGCAAAATTATTTAAAATGGAAATTACTGAGGGGTTTGTCAATCATGGCCCCATCTTTCCTTCAAACATACCTAATAAAGACACCAGACTTTGTAGAAAGAATTTAATTGGCTAAAACAGCCATTTTATTAAACAATAACAACTGAATAATTAACAAAGAAAAAAAGAACTAAGAAAAATAAATAGAACAAATTCACACTTTATATCTGCTATAACCAGGAAAGGAGTCTTTGGTTTTCGAAATGTTCAAAGTAAACTATATCCCAATTTTGTTCTCAGCTGCAACTCACTGGCGCAAGAACTTTCCCCTGGGAACTGATCTCCAAAGGGACCGCTACAACCAGCAAACACCAGAGGGCTTCATATTATCAAATGTGCTCGCTTTATGTGAAAAAAACCCAGATGATTGTTCAAGTGCCAAAAAAAAGATTAACATAGGGGCTATTGGATCTGCAGCTCCAGGCCCCTTCCTTAAGATAGGCCCAGCCCAATGGTGTGAGTGAGTCACTAATATTGCCCAGCCCTGCTCTGTATACAGTGTACACATGATTGATATGTAAATTGCGGCAGCATATTTCATTTGTTTTTACATAAATTGTTTGTATTTTCATTTTATTTATTTCCATAAAAAGGCTCACCAAAATCTTGAGCACCAGGCCCACGATGCTCTTAATCTGGCCCTGTGTGCACCCCAAAGCTCAAACACACATACGTATCTATACAGTATCTCACAAAAGTGAGTACACCCCTCACATTTTTGTAAATATTTTATTCTATCTTTTCATGTGACAACACTGAAGAAATTACACTTTGCTACAATGTAAAGTAGTGAGTGTACAGCTTGTATAACAGTGTAAATTTGCTGTCACCTCAAAATAACTCAACACACAGCCATTAATGTCTAAACCGCTGGCGGTAAAAATGTCCAAATTGAGCCCAAAGTGTCAATATTTTGTGTGGCCACCATTATTTTCCAGCACTGCATTAACCCTCTTGGGCATGAAGTTCACCAGGGCTTCACAGGTTGCCACTGGAGTCCTCTTCCACTCCTCCATGACAACATCACGGAGCTGGGGGATGTTCGAGACCTTGCGCTCCTCCACCTTCTGTTTGAGGATGCTCCACAGATGCTCAATAGAGTTCAGGTCTGGAGATATGCTTGGCCAGTACATCACCTTTACCCTCAGCTTCTATAGCAAGGCAGTGGTAATCTTGGAGGTGTGTTTGGTGTCATCATCATGTTGGAATACTGCCCTGTGGCCCAGTCTCCAAAGGGAGACGATCATGCTCTGCTTCAGTATGTCACAGTACATGTTGGCATTCATGGTTTCCTCAATGAACTGTAGCTCTCCAGTGCTGGCAGCACTCATTCAGCCCCAGACCATGACACTCCCACCACCATGCTTGACTGTAGGCAAGACACACTTGTCTTTGTACTCCTCACCTGGTTGCCGCCACAGACGCTTGACACCATCTTAACCAAATAAGTTTATCTTGGTCTCATCAGACCACAGGACATGGTTCCACTAATCCATGTCCTTAGCCTGCTTGTCTTCAGCAAACTGTTTGAGGGCTTTCTTGTGCATCATCTTTAGAAGAGGCTTCTTTCTGGGATGACAGCCATGCAGACCAATTTGATGCAGTGTGCGGTGTATGGTCTGAACACTGATAGGCTGACCCCCCCACCCCTTCAACCTCTGCAGCAATGCTGGTAGCACTGATACATCTAATTCCCAAAGACAACCTCTGGATATGACGCTGAGCCCGTGCACTCAACTTCTTTTGGTTGACCATGGCGAGGCCTGTTCTGAGTGGAACCTGTCCTGTTAAACTGCTGTATGGTCTTGGCCACCGTGCTGCAGCTCATTTTCAGGGTCTTGGCAATCTTCTCATAACCTAGGCCATCTTTATGAAGAGCAACAATTCTTTTTTCAGATCCTCAGAGAGTTCTTTACCATGAGGTGCCATGTTGAACTTCCAGTGACCAGTATGAAAGAGTGAAAGCGATAACACCAAATGTAACACACCTGCTCCCCATTCACACCAGAGACCTTGTAACACTAATGAGTCACATGACACTGGGGAGGGAAAATGGCTAATTGGGCCCAATTTGGACATTTTCACTTAGGGGGTGTACTCACTTTTGTTGCCAGCGGTTTAGACATTAATAGCTATGTGTTGAGTTATTTTGAGGGACAGCAAATTTACACTGTTATACAAGCTGTACACTCACTACTTTACCCGATCACGACACTACCTGCCTGGAGTTTGCATGTTCTCCCTGTGCCTGCGTGGGTTTCCTCCGGGTACTCCGGTTTCCTCCCACACTCCAAAGACATGCTGTGAGGTTAATTAGATCCTGTCTAAATTGTCCCTAGTATATGTATGAATGTGAGTTAGGGACCTTAGATTGTAAGCTCCTTGAGGGTAGGGACTGATGTGAATGTACAATGTATATGTAAAGCGCTGCGTAAATTGACAGCGCTATATAAGTACCTGAAATAAATAAATAAATAAATTGTAGCAAAGTGTCATTTCTTCAGTGTTGTCACATGAAAAGATATAATAAAATATTTACAAAAATGTGAGGGGTGTACTCACTTTTATGAGATACTGTATATATATTTACATGCACACAGGGACATGCGCAATCTTATAAATAAACGTAAACAAACATTTTAAAGTGTATTAAAACATGGACTTTGTCAGCAGGACAGTGTGCGATGTCAGCAGAGCAGTGGATGTGCCAGTAGGCCAAAGGTTGGTGTCAGTAGGACAGTGGATGGTGTCAGCCGACTTTGTTAGTAGGGCAGAGGGCGGTGTAAGTTGAGCAGTGGACGGTGCAAGTAAAGAAGAGATTGGTGTCAGTAGGGCAGTGGACAATGTCAGTAGTTTTTTATTTTTATCATGTTATTTTTTTTATTTTTTTTTTACAATTTTATTTTTTTATTATTGTTTACAAATTATTTTTTTTTTTTATTATTTTTTTACAACTTTTTTAGGAGTCTCATTGGGGGAGGTTTGGTGAAATTTTTAGAGGTTCTAAACAGACCCCTGATGTCTCCCTTTTGACAGAGAAAGGGACTGAGGACAGAGATTCCCTTTGCCTGCAGCCTTAGCTGCACTGGACAGTGAATGAATGGGAAGTGCTTTGTGCTGAGCGGATTCCTGTTCATTTACAAACTGAAGCACAGTAAACACAGTGTCAATGCTTCAGTTATACATGTATGCAGGACTGATCACTTACTGTGTTCATTCAGAAAAGGAAGGGGCCAGTAAATTACATACAGTATTTACTGGCCCCTTCCCTGGTCCCCATCCTGAAACGATTGCCCGCAGTAGCCAGTGAGAGGGGAGAGGAGGGGAAGCTGGTAGCCCTGCGGGGAAGGGGGGCACAGGGGAAAGCCAAGCAGCAGGGTGAATCGGCACCACATGGGGGGATTAGGGTGTGCTCAGGCACATCTGGCATACACCATGCATAAACCTATGGTGCCATGACAAATGATGGACCAATTGAGTAAAACCACATGCGGTGGATGGGAGGGACAACTTTTAAGCTCCCCAGATTCTTCTTCCAAAATCCACTACTGTTAAAACCAATGGCTCCTCCTTGCCTAAACGGACAGCCTTCACATAACGTAAAGCTAACTGTTAAAGCAGTATTATAACCTAAAAGCAATCATTTATTATATTGCAGCTTACCTATTCTTAGACGTGATGGCTGCATTCATTTTTCTTTTTAGGCTTTCTTTCTTCTATATTCACAAGGTGATCCAGCCAGTAAGTCTGTTGTTTTTCAAAAGAACACACTCTCTTCCAGATGTATCATTTAGACGGGTGGGACAAACCATTTAATTCTGGCAGGGTTGCTTACAATGACCTGCTTTTTTATGTATGTAAAACCGTTAAAACAAAGTTGTTTCCTGTAACCGATTATAAAGTATTAGCTGGAGTTCAGCTTTAATTTGTTAGTGTATTTAAATCTGCTAGTACAATGAACACTCCCTTCCCCTGAAACTGTTAATATTGCTGTTTAAAGGTGCCCCCTGTGCTCATTCATCCAGAGTGGGGGCACTCTGTGTTACTAGCCAGATTGCCAGGTGCGAACAGAGGGAAAAAAGTCTAAAATAAATGAATGCAGCCACCTCATCTAACGATTGGTAAGCTGCAATATATCACATTTTTGGTTGTGGGTTTAATACCACTTTCAGCCTTGCTCTCTAACTAACTTTAAACATATGAGATTTTAATGATTGGGTTTACATATACTTTAACGTTTACATAATTTTTTAAAAAATTGGAGCCAGAATAGAAGGCAACATTGCCCAAATGGTCACTTTTTTTGGATGAAGCTGAAAAAAAGTTCTCTTACTGTATCCCTGAGTAGATTAATGATCATCTTTCATCTCAGAAACTGAAAGATCTCAGTGTAGGCACAAGGAGGAAATGAGCTCATAATGCCAACCAGTAAATGTCATGTTTTATTTAAATGTTTGGAACACTCTATAAAACCTGCCTGGAACCTAGGTCCAAGTTTCACCTCCCTCATCCTTTACTGTCTATTAAGTCATAAATGCATTACTGTATTTAAACTTGCTGGTTTTTCTGCAGGTTTCATATTGCAGAATCAAACTTTTTTTTGAATAGCTCCTGTTCAAAGGAACCCATCAAGTCATAGGCAATGATATTACTATCAAAGGTTTTTATCTAAATACCCAAATTCACATGGACAGTAGGCATTAGAGCTGCACGATTCCGGCCAAAATGAGAATCACAATTTTTTTGCTTAGAATAAAGATTATGATTATCGCGGCGTAACATCATCTTACATATTATACAAAAAAAATTGGGCTAACTTCACTGTTTAGCTTTTTTTTTTTCAAATTATAATTTTTCCCAAAAAATTGTGTTTAAAAGACAGCTGCACAAACAACGTGTGACATAAAATATTGCAACAACCACCATTTTATTCTCTAGGGTCTCTGCCAAAAAATATATATAATATTTGGAGGTTCTAAGTAATTTTCTAGCAGAAAATACTGGATTTTTACTTGTAAGCAATAAATGTCAGATAAGATTTAGTCTTTAAATGGTTAAACTTAGTTATTGGGAGTTCATTCCTTTGATAAGTAGTTACATTGTATCTCTTTGCTTCTTTTATCAGCAATGTTCTCAGACTCGGCAGGCTGCCCAGATAGGAGAGACTCAAGTCACTCCGACTTAGGCTCCTTTCACACTGAGGCGCTTTACAGACGCTATTTAGCTAAAAATAGCTTCTGTAAAGCACCTCAAAAATCCCCCCCAATCCACCCGAATGTGAAAGTCCTGAGTGCTTTCACACTGGGGCGGTGCGCTTGCAGGATGTTACAAAAAGTCCTGCAGGCAGCATCATTGGGGTGGTGAGGGGGAGCGGTGTATATACTGCTCCTCTACCGCTCCTGCCATTGAAATCAATGGCAAGCACTTCTGAAGCGGCTGCACACCGCCTCGGTAGCGCAGAGCGCCGGCACTTTTAACCCTGTTTTAACCCCTTGTGGGGGGTTAAAAGCGCCGCGCTCCCACCTGCATAGCGGAGCCATATTGCTGGTAAAACTCAGTTAAAACTAGCGGGGCCTTACCACGACCACGGCTACCCGTTCTGTGTGAAAGTGGCCTTAGAAAAAGTTTGCTGGGGAGACTTCAGGCGACTTGCATTGACTTTTATTATTACAGAAGTCGCTTGCAAGTCGCGCTGAGTCGCCTCACAAGTCGGTTTGCCCAGTGCAGCCAAGTGTCCCAGTGTGAAGCTTCTTATCTCCTCCTGAGCTGACAGTTTTTTCTAGTGTCTCTGTCTCCATTATGACTGCACTGAGAATTGCGGTAATGCAGGATGGAGATCGCATGGGGGGTGAATCGAGATCACGATTCTTTTACGATTAATCGTGCAGCTCTAGTAGGCATCAATATCCAGATATCTGTATAGAGGCCGCTATTTTAATACTGCCATCAAAGACCCCTTTGTGCATTACTTTTTTTATATTGACGTGTTTGGAATCCCAGAAAGAACCTCAGGGGTGTGATGTAGGCATTAGGGACTAAACGTGTGCACCTTTGTTTGTGGACCAAATGCTGTAGACGTGCATAACCACATTGTATTGCTGTGTCTGTTTGCTAATGCTAGAGAAAATTTGGGAGCCATAAAATCCTCAGATGTTATGGCCAACTTAAAGTGTTAATAAACCCAGGACCCTGCATGCACTATATCTGGTCTCCCACAATACACAGAACATGGAAATGCAATAGTTTTAGTAAATATAAACTGCTAAATACCGTTTCTCATCAGCAGTTAAAGCAGTCTTGTAACTACTATCAGTATCTGGGTAAAGCTTGTAGGAAGCATTTTCATTCTCCCCTGATTGTCCTATGAGGCTGCAGAACCCCCGACCCTGTGTCTGATCAGTGCTGATTGGCCCTGTGCTGATCACATGCACTCTCCCAAGAAAAAAAACAACTTTCTAGCAATATACACCAAACTGAGCATGTGCAACTTGCCCCCAAGGCTCTGTACTATCAGGAGATGGATTGGGGACTGTGGAAAAAGGGGAGGATCAGAGAAGACAAGATCAACCTTTTTACACAATACAGGGGATTCCACAGTGAATATAACAAGCATGCTTTACTGAATATACAGACTGATTTTACTGTTGTGGGTTTAGTAACACTTTAAAGTAAACCATGTTTTTTTTTTTACTTGTACCTACAGGTAAGCCTATGATAAGGCTTACCTGTAGGTACAGTGAATATCTCCTAAACCTGCATGGTTTTGGAGATATTCACACTGCATGCAGCTGGTAATGTCACCAGCGTATGCGCTCTGAAGGGACAACATACCTGTCCTGTCCCTTCAGAGCTCCATGCCGCAGTCTGTGACTACCACGCGCATGTGTGGGAGTGACATGATCGTGGCGCGGCCAATCAGACGGCTGGAGGACACGAATCCGGAAGGAAGATGGGGTGAAGATGGAATCGGCGACAGTGCTCCGCTGTAAGGCTTTGTTCTAAGGTAGGTATTTCATAATGTGCTAGTATGTGATGCATACTAGCACATTATACAGTTGCCTTGCAGGGGGGAAAAAAGTGCAGCTTACTACCGCTTTAAATAAAGAGTTTCCATTTCCCCAAAAATAGGCAGACCTTGGAAAATGGGGAAGGTGACACTCACTGTCTCTTTAAAGATATTGTAACAACTGAATTGAAAGTTATGCACCACAATATATTAGAAGTTTGTAACCAGGTATTCACCCTTCACGAGAGAAAACATCTCTACTCCCTCCGCACTAACACAAAGTATTACATTTTACATATTAGTGGATGTGTTCACAGCTGTAGAAGCCCACAGACAGAGAAGAATGAGCTTTGTGACAAGTCTCATTGAATTTCTGTCTGCCAGGCAATCAGGCTGAACCCGTGGCTGTCCTTTCAAAAGACAGAGGCATTTTAGAAAATATCCCCTGAGGGCAAAATCAATAAAGTTACTCAATTTTCTGATAGAAGACGCTGTCACCTTCCTTCCTTGTGCCAGCGGTAAAAATAAAAGGGCTTCCTGCTTTTGCATCAGAGCACAAGTGACTATCAAATGTAAAGCCATCCAAGCAAATGCATCACTTTAGAAACGTGCTAACCTTCCAAGTTCAATTACAGAGCACAGTCTGAAACTGTTTTAGCTTTGTCTTTTTATTTTTTTGCTACTTTTGCATCTTTTTTGATACATACACCAGAAGATGTATAAAGTTGAACAACATTTCAAAATATAGTTTTAATGGTGTCTACAGGACACAAGAACAAATCTGGTTGCATATGGTTATCGATTACTGTCTCCCTTTTGTTCTCCCATACCACAATGAATATAGAAAAGGAAAATCCGCTTAGTTGCTATGGATATCAATAACATCCTTTTGCACCCTTGATCAAGAGGCATGATATCAATATTTAGGACTTCCAAGTTGTCTAAAGCCAACTTATTTATTTTATTGCTTATTTATAATATAAGAAGGTTTGTTTGCTTGTAATATAATCTTAAAGTGATTATAAGGCTGGGTTCACACATATGCGAACTGGATGTGGGCTTCCCCACATCCAATTTGCATGACAGGCAAGTGTGACTGCAGAGGCGTTGCTAGGGGGTGGCTATTGGGGCTATAGCCCTGAGTCTGGGGCCCATAGCCCTGGGTCTCTTACAGGGTGGGTGCAGTTCTGAAATTAGCAGGTATGTCCCGGTCTGGAATGCAGACTGTATATATATATATATATATATATACACACACAAACACACACACACACATACATACATACACATGTATATTTATTACTATTATTATTTATTTTATTACATGTATGCCCGCTCAAGCGTATGTCTTTCTTTACTTCGCTGCTATGGGCTCTAGCCCCAGATCTTTTGTTGACCTAGCAACGCCCCTGTGTGACTGGCTCTCAATGTAGCCCGTTCACACATGTCCGGGTCGGCTGCAGTCCCGATCGATAAAGGGTCCGGTGCGAGTTTGGGCCCAGTTCAGGTGCAAATTCAGGCCAAACCTGAAATCGCATCTGAACTGGTGAACAGGGACACACTGGACCCCAGGCACGAACCATGTGTGAACCCAGCCTGAAGGATTACTTTTTTAAATTAAAATAATAACCTTGTTAAACTTATTTGCTCTATGCAAAGGTTTTGCACAGAGCAGCCCCGATACTCTTCTTCCAGGGTCTCCTGCCGGTGGCTCCTCTTCTTCGGTTAGTGATATCCATAGAAAGCTGCTTTCTATGGGGGCACTGGTGCATGCTCAATCCCGAGCAGCTCCATCTGTGTCTATAGGCAAAGACAGCGTGGCTCGGCCCTGCCTCCTGCTTCCGTGTCAAAGACTTTGATTGACAGCAGCAGTGCTGACGGCTCCTGCTGCTATCAATCCGTCCTGTGAAGAGAGAGAAAGTGGAGAGAGACCCTGCTCTCAGGCTCAGGTAAATATTTAGGAAGACTGGGGGGGGGAAACCTGACCAGAGAAGGTTTTTTTTACCTTAATGTATAGAATGCATTAAGGTAAAAATTACGTAAGATATGTAATTCCATTTTTTTTGGAAGAGACCAGTCCAAAGGGGGGGGGTCAGAAGGATTTATAAATGGACTCGGACTCTCGTCCCAGAGAGAGATGAAAGAGAGAGAAGTGTCCTGCCTAACTATCGTCGTCCTCGGCAGCCGTCCCGGCTCGGTACGACAGAAACGGATATCTGTGTCTACCTCGACGAGCCCTAACTCGTACGTGGTCACGGGGGTATCTTTCGT
>BLSH010438892.1:701529-718354 GCA_018402905.1 Glandirana rugosa | reverse complement strand
TAAACACGGGTAATTGACCGGCTTTTTTCTCGTTTGACAGGTTTACTGGCTAAAAGTCGTAATCCGTACAAGCTAAAAGTCAGTTTAAAATAAAGCTAAATTGTATTTGGTATATTATACTCCAGTTTTGATTTGTTGTGAAAGTTAAAATAGGTTAATCCATGAACATGATGTATCAATTTCCATTTAGATTTCTTTTAATCTGTCTTTTAGATTGTACATACCGGTCGGATTCACTCAACGTATAAAGATGTCAAATTTGGTAAAATGGAGAAATTGGGGAAGGAATGGTCCGTGAATTTGGGGGGAGGACGGGTCTGGTTACAACGTCGCACGACCGCGCAATTGTCATTCAAAATGCGACAGCGCTGAAAGCCAAAAATTGGTCTGGGCAGGAGGGGGGTTTAAGTGCCTGGTAAGGAAGGGGTTAAAGAGGTAAAATGGTTTAAACTGTAGAAATATGCAACTCACTTAGGCTGGCCATACATGTTAGATTTTCTGTCTAATTTTCTTTAGATTTACCTTTAACTATGTAGTACAAGTACCTAATTGGATAAAATTGAAAGTGTTGTTTAGTTTTGACCTCATATTATATGGTTTATGTTAAATCGAAATAAAATTTGACTGAAAATCGAACATGCCTAATGCTGAAAATCGGTCATTTGGACAGTTTGCTCTTTTTTCGGCCAGTTAATGGGCACAAATCGTTAATTGGTTGGGACGTTTTTGAGTCAAAAAAACAAAGGACAAGTTTGAAAATTTTCGGCCGAACGAACAATAAATCAAAAGTTTAATGTGTTTCCCGTCCAAACTTTTTGCGCTAGGTATATGTGAAAAAGCGAACAAAAAACGGATTCATGTATGTCCATTGAACGATTTATCGGTCATTACGTGGTGGCACTAGCGTTTTCTCTCACAGCCGATTGTTCGTTTTTCGAAAATGGGTTCTGCCGATTTTTCGTATAGTGTATGGCCAGCATAAGTCAGTGTGGTCCCTGCAGCATATATATTAACCTCCCTGGTGGTATGATTATTTCAGATTTTTGGTGCTGAAAGCGGTACCATTATTTTGCATGGAAATTTGGCGTTTTATATTGTAGGCCTGTAATTCTTAGGAATAACTCACTTAAATCTGTCCAAACAAGAGTCTTACAGATTACAGTGTACTGTATGTATACTATGTGTTTCACTTTTTTAATTTGCCGCAGGTCTCCGACCCCGTGCAACGCGACACTCGCAGGGAACGGAGCCCGGCACACAGAGGCATCGGGCGGAGGACACAGCCCGCAGACGCGGTGGGGGACATCGCTGGATCCAGGGGACAAGGTAAGTAACGCTGCCTGGATCCAGCAATGCAATCCTTAGTGTGGCTCGGGGTTACCGCTAATGGTACTGAAATTCCACCCCAAGCCACACTCGGGATTACCGCCAGGGAGGTTAATACAAAAGAAAAACAGTGATTAAAATACTAGTCAAAGGGAAGCTGCTTTCACAAGGACACATGTGGTGTATCAAAAACAACTAAGTTCAATTAACCTCCCTGGTGGTATGATTATTTCAGATTTTATATTGGCGTTTTATATTGTAGGCCTGTAATTCTTAGGAATAACTCACTTAAATCTGTCCAAACAAGAGTCTAGTAGACATCCTGGGTGTGATAAAGTTTGAAACATGAAATCATAAATTATAATATAATAAATAACTAAAAATAATTATCAAAAATAATAATATAATTGTAATAAAATGTATTCAATAATGTAATCAAACCAAAAATACTGAAATTTGCTCAGTTGCAGAATTGTCGCTGTCGTCACTTTCAGTGTCTGATGATAAATTCCCCCAAAAATCAGTATCACTCAATTCTGCAAATGATTCTTATTTACTATCGGTGTTTTCTAGCTGATCAAAAAACACTTTTGACGTAAAGGGACACTTTTTGGTTGCTATGGACATTCTCAATTTTCCAGGCAGAAAGAATGGCATATATAATATAAAAGTGCATGCAGGTCACTGGGCAAACCACTAGGGACAAAGGAGATGTGAAATGATTTCATACAGTAATGTAATCTTACAGATTACAGTGTAATGTATACTGTGTGTTTCACTATTTGAATTTACCGCCGGTCTCCGTCACCGTGCGATGCGACGCTCGCAAGGAAAAGAGCCCGGCACACAGAGGCATCGGGCGGAGGACACAGCCCGCAGACAGGGCGGGGGACATCGCTGGATCCAGGGGACAAGGTGAGTAACCCAGCCTTGGATCCAGCGATGCAATCCTGAGTGTGGCTCGGGGTTACCGCTAATGGTACTGACATTCCACCCCGAGCCACACTCGGGAATACCGCCAGGGAGGTTAAGTAAATGCAAAATATGTATCAAATATGTGTCAAATATTGAAAGAATATTGTATAAAAAATCAAACACATATATATATATATAAATAGCCTTCTTCTACAACGTTGCCATTTTTACTGGTGGAAGAATGCTATTTATATATGTGTGTTTGATAGAATTTTGTTTCAATATTTGACATTTAGAAAGATATTTTGTATTTATTTAAAAGTGTAACTAAAGGAAAAACTTTTGCTTTAGTTTCGGATAGGGTGGAGAGATATTAGAACACCTATTAGGTTTGTATTGCTGTCTGTTCCCCCATTAGGGAAATTCACCCTCTCTGTTTGTCCTGTTTACCATTATGATTGAAAGTGAAATTAAAAGAAAATCCCACATTTGGGGTTGTCCCCAAAAACGTAATAGAGGGGACACCCTTGTGAACCCTGAACCCTTGTGATCAAGTCTGGAAGTGACGTAATGCGCCAGGGGCATGGCCATACGACGACTCAAGCAAAGCGAGCTGGTACCGCTGGAGACGTTGTGAACGAGCATTATGAACGAACGTTAGACGGCAATGGTCGGACACGGGTAACAGACCGCTCAGTAATCATACACCAATGACTGTTTATGATGTTATACATGTAAGCACAATTTTAATAGATTAAAGAATTTTTTTTTAAATGATACACTATGAGAGGCTCTCTTGCTATTTCTTTGTTTGAGTAAGTGGCCTTGAAGGGGGCACAGAGGCGACAGTTGACCTTACAGGATTGTTGATGCCAATTGATTAATATACATCTGGTGAGCCTCAGTGTGTGTATATGTCTTGCACGTGGTGACACTGGTGGAGGAAGTTCCTGATTTTTAGTGGATACCAAGCTTAACATGAGTGATGTCTGGCGATTTACTTTTTGGACTGTTTTTAGCACTTGCACTTTTATATATTGAATATTGGACATTGTTTGCAATATTGAGGCACATGGAACTGCTTATGTTTGCGCTGAAGAAAATTAATTGTTTTCAATTTTTTTCTGTATAATTTTTTTTAGAGCAGCAGCACTTCTTGCACTGTACCCACTTAAGAGGGATTTGATGTAGCGCGGTGTTATAAATGTATTTATTTTTTTTATGTATAGACTATTTGCTTTAACCTCCCTGGCGGTATGATTATGTCAGATTTATGCGTCTTAAAGCGGTACATTGTTTTGCATAGAAATTTGGCATTTTATATTGTAGGTCTTCAATTTTTAGGAATAACTCACTTAAACAGGGCCGGCTCTACCACTAGGTGGAGTAGGCGGCCGCCTAGGGCGCCTGGCCACTGTTGATCCGTCACTGGCTGCTCTGTATTGAGTCATGTAAAAACTGACACTGTCTGACTGAGATAATGAGATTGTATTATCACATGCCATTTGCAAATGTATATAGAAATAGTGACTGATCTGCCAAATACCCCCCCTCCGCCCCCGTGAGGCTGTATTTGATGGGCACAGGTGAAGCTGTATTTGATGGGCACAGGTGAAGCTGTATTTGATGGGCACAGGTGAGGCTGTGTTCATTGGCGCAGGTGAAGCTGTATTTGATGGGTGCTGGTGAGGCTGCATTTGATTGGGGCTGATCAGGCTGCATTTGATTGGCGCTGATCAGGCTGGGCAGGGAAAAGTGGGTGGAGTCAGGGGTGGAGCCAAGGGGGCAGAAAAATGAGGTTTCGCCTAGGGCAGGGGTATGCAATTAGCGGACCTCCAGCTTTTGCAAAACAACAAGTCCCATCATGCCTCTGCCTCTGGGTGTCATGCTTGTGGCTGTCAGGGTCTTGCTATGCATCATGGGACTTGTAGTTCTGCAACAGCTGGAGGTCCGCTAATTGCATATCCCTGGACTAGGGTGTCAAAAATCCTTGCACCAGCCCTGCACTTTAATCTGTCCAAACAAGTGTCTAGTAGACATCCCGGGTATTGTAAAGTTTGAAATAACGAAATCATAAATTATAATATATATGAAAAAATTAAAAAAATTACAATATAATAAATAACTATAAATAATTATCAAAAATAATAATATAATAATAAAATGTATTCAATAATGTAATCAAGTCAAAAATCACTTTCAGTGTCTGATGACGAATTTCCACACAAATCAGTATCGCTCAGTTCTGCAAGTGATTCTTATTTACTATTGGTGTTTTCTAGCTGGTCAAAAACCACTTTTGACGTAAAGGGACGCTTTGTGGATGCCATGGACATTCTCAAGTTTCCAGGCAGAAAGAATGACATTTATTATATAAAAGTGCATGCAGGGCACTGGACAAACCGCTAGGGACAAAAGGGATGTGAAATGATTTGATACAGTAATGTAATCTTACAGATTACAGTGTACTGTATGTTTACTATGTGTTTCACTGTTTGAAATTCCCGCCGGACTCCGCCCCCGTGCGGCGTGACGCTCGCAGGGAACGGAGCCGGGCATACAGAGGCATCGGGTGGAGGACACAGCCCGCTGACACATCGGGGGGGACATCGCTGGATCCAGGGGACAAGGTAAGTAACTTTGCCCTGATCCGACGATGCAAACCCAAGTGTGGCTGGGGTTACCGCTCTTGGTACAGAAAATTCACACCGAGCCACACTCGGGAATACTGCCAGGGAGGTTAAAGTGGTTGTACAGAGTTGACAACCACTTTAAAGTAGAACTCTAGGCAAAAACTTTTTTTTTTTGGATAAAGTAAGGGAGGGTTATAACCCCTGTCAGTTTTTATTTTTTTGCCATCTGAGTCCCCATTGGAAGATGACCCCTCTATTACTTTTCTGGGGACAACCAAAAATTTGGGATTTTCTTTTACTTTTCTTTCACTTTCCATGATAATGGTAAACAGGACAAATAAAGAGGGAGAATCTCCATAACGGGGACACATACAGCAACAAATGCCTGACAGGTGTTCTAATCCACCTCCACTCTATCCAAAAGTTAAAAAACATTTCCTTTAGTTAATCTTTAAGTAATTCAACCCCAATAATTTCCATATATATCTCCATATTTAGGATACTATGCATTACTGTTGAGAGAACTGATCCAAAAAGACAGAAATTACTCAAAAGTGCCTATTATATTATATAAAAATAACAAACAGGTTATACTTACCGCCTCTGTGCAGTTGGTTTTGCACAAAGCAGCCCAGATCCTCCTCTTCTCGGGCCCCTCTTCGGCTTTCCTGGCCCCTCCCTCCTGTTGGGTGCCCCCACAGCAAGCAGCTTGCTTTGAGGGAATTTGAGCCGAGTCACAGCTCCGTGTGTCCATTCAGACAAAGAGCTGCGGCCTGGCCCCGCCCCTTTCTATTCTCATTGGCTGACTGACTTTGATTGACAGCAGTGGGAGCTATTGGCACTGCACTGCTGTCTCAGCCAATGAGGAGGGGAGTCCTGGACATCTAAGACATTCCTCCAACATCGCTGGATCTAGAGGGACCTCGGGTAAATATTGAGGGTTCTGAGGGGGGCTGCTGCACACAGAAGGCTTTTTATCATAATGCATAGAATGCACTAAGATAAAACACCTTCTGCCTTTACAACCCCTTTAATTACTGCATGCGGTTAATTATTTATTTCTTTCTGTGAATTGAGTTTAATGCTTTTTCATGTGGTGTTTTGATCGTTTTGATTTGATAAATCCCACAAAGCGATATATTGAATTGACAGTTTAAGGATTGCATGAGCTATTTAGCAAAATGTGACCGGACACCTTTGAGTTACTCTTGTGAATGGAGCCCTATGTGAGAGTCAGCAAGAAGCTTGTAGAGTTCCAGGATCACCAGTAGATGTGTTTCAGCATCACCTGCAGATCTCTTTCACGATCACCAGATTTCAGTATGAAGGGAATTGTGCAGACAGTATAGGAATGCCTTGAAGAAACTAAACTGTTCAGCACATAGGCTGTGCTCATGGGCGTCCGCAGAACATTTTTCAGGGGGGGGGAATCATTTTAAGGTCACCCATGCTCTGCCCCTTTTCAACAATGTCATTATCACTTTATCACGGTCAGAGACTGCAGACATAGTACGAGAGATGGTCAGAGACTGCAGACATAGTACAGGAGATGGTCAGAGACTGCAGACATAGTACAGGAGATGGTTAGAGACTGCAGACATAGTACAGGAGATGGTCAGAGACTGCAGACATAGTACAGGAGAGGGTCAGAGACTCCGGACATAGTACAGGAGATGGTCAGAGACTGCAGACATAGTACAGGAGATGGTCAGAGACTGCAGACATAGTACAGGAGATGGTCAGAGACTGCGGACATAGTACAGGAGATGGTCAGAGACTGCAGACATAGTACAGGAGACGTTCAGAGACTGCAAACATAGTACAGGAGACGGTCAGAGACTGCGGACATGGTACAGGAGACGGTCATAGGCTGCTGACATAGTACAGGAGATGGTCAGAGACTGCAGACATAGTACAGGAGATGGTCAGAGACTGCAGACATAGTACAGGAGATGGTCAGAGACTACAGACATAGTACAGGAGATGGTCAGAGACTACAGACATAGTACAGGAGATGGTCAGAGACTGCAGACATAGTACAGGAGATGGTCAGAGACTACAGACATAGTACAGGAGATGGTCAGAGACTGCGTACATGGTACAGGAGATGGTCAGAGACTGCAGACATAGTACAGGAGACGTTCAGAGACTGCAGACATAGTACAGGAGATGGTCAGAGACTGCGGACATGGTACAGGAGATGGTCATAGGCTGCGGACATGGTACAGGAGATGGTCAGAGACTGCAGACATAGTACAGCAGATGGTCAGAGACTGTGGACATGGCACAAGAGACAATCAGAAACTGCATACACGACTCTAGAGGATAAGGACCTAGTGGGGAACCCCCAAACCAATCCCTGATTCCGGGGGGGGGGCAATTGCCCCCCTTGCCCCTACCTGCGGACGCCCATGGCTGTGCTCCTTGTATGCATTTCAATATTTGTTTTTTAATGTTCATTGAAGAGCTAACAGTGGCAGCTGGTGGGTTTTTTTGGCGGGGGGCAATCAACGCCCCCCCCCCCGGGCAGCCACCGGCACTTAACCAGCAAGTAGAGATAAGTAGAGATAAGAATACCTGGGTTTGGTTTGCAAATAGTTCTTAAAATCTTGCTCAAAGTTTAAAGTTTTCAAACTTTGAGGCAAATCCTATTGAAGTCTATAGGGTGCTAATCTTGGCATTCAATACTGGCCATTTGTAGGGTGCATAGGTAAGCTGCTGTCACACAAAAGGCATGAGAAACCAACCACTGCCACAAAGGACATGTGCCATTGCCAAATTTAAAAAAAATAAAAATAATTAAAAAAGTATTGATAACTACAAAGAATTGTTAGTGGTCCCTGAAAGCTACAAAAAACATTGTCAATATGGCTGCTGTGAGCTCACCCTTTTAGAGAAAGGGGGCTGTGCTATCTATTCCTTCAAATTATTGGCTTTCGTGACTTACATATCTGATCAGGAGCAAAGGCTAGGCACTCGTTATAGATTCTTCCTTAAAGGGGTTGTAAACGCTCGGGGTTTTTAACCTTAATGCATTCAATACATTAAGGTGAAAAACCTCCTTTAGTATAGTAGCCCCCCAGAGCCCCCCTTTTACTTACCTGAGCCCTGTCTTTCCTGCTCCGGGGACAAGCACACCCGCTCCAGCCGGTGTCTCGGGTCCTGATTGGATAGATTGATAGCAGCGCAGCCATTGGCTCCTACTGCTGTCAATCAAATAAAATTATGTGGGAGCCGGGGGCGGGGCAGAGTCCTGCTGTCTGTGTCAATGAATGCAGCAGCAGGACTCGGGAGCGCACCCGCATGTGTGTCCCAAGGGAAGCGCTTCCCCGTGGGGGCACTCGATGCGAGGAGGAGCCAAGAGCGATGCGGAGGGACCCTAGAAGAGGATGATCGGGGCCGCTCTGTGCAAAACCCTTGCACAGTGGAGGTAAGTATAACATGATTTTTTTTTTTTAAACCAAAGCTTTACAATCACTTTGATTTTTCTGGTGGTGATCCTGAAAAGATTTTGGCCAAAAAGTCATGACTTAAAAATTCCCAGGGATTTGCCAGAAACATGGTAGTAGTGTACCCAAACTTCACCCCACCTCGGAAGTCCAAATTTAAACTAATAAAATAAACAAATATTAAAGAAGTATTCTAGGTATGGATATTTTTACATAGTTACATTAGTCCATCTTGGATAAAAAAAAAAATATACCTAAATGGCAACTCATGCCTTCCACCAATTAAATCAACATGTGTTGAAAGATATAGGTGGCATAGCGCAACTATTAATGGTAATACCAGTGTTTCAAATATTTTACCAATAACCAGAAAATAGAAGAATTTGGACATATAGAGGGGAATTACTAAAATTGGTGCACACAGAATCTGGTGCAGGTGTGCATAGTAACCAATCAGCTTCTAACTTCAGCTTGTTCAATTAAGCTTTGGCAATAAAATCTAGAAGCTGATTGGTTACCCAGCACAGCTGCAAAAGATTCTGTGTGCACCAGTGTTAGTAAATCTCTCCCAAAGTTTCCTGTTGAAGATAAATTTTAATCAGATAATCACTCATTAAACTATAAGAAAATGTATTTTGGATGGAACTAGTGCGAGTGCCTAAATATATCTTGAAATCAGCCTCTTGTAATTTCCTTTGCAGCGGAACTCACCTGGGAGAGGGAGGGTTAGTACTCTGAACCAGTCAGGCTCTGCACAAGGAGAGCGAAGAGTATTTGCCTAATCGGTGTGCTTCTTCTCCTTGCTTGTCAATTCATAGGCACTAGGCAGAGAGGAGCTGTTTAAAGTGGAACTGGAGCCTTCTTTATAATAGACTACAAGAAGGCAGGCTATTTTTGTAGAACAGACATGCAATGTCTCTTCTGCAATGAACTATACTTACTTGCCTGCTCACAGCGACCTCTGACATGTAAACTGAGCTGCTCATGGACAGCTCAGCTTACAGCACCGGCCCAATCCCTGAGTGCTGGGAGAACTAGCTCCTGTGCATGCAGGGCTGCCATCAGGGGGGTACAGGCAGTACTGTTGTAAGGGGCCCCAGTGTCTCAAGGGGCCCTTACAACAAAGACTTTAGCAGTCTTTAACATTGGAGTCTATGGGAAGGGGGCACCCGGTTTGTGGACACCGTTCTCCCGAACCATAGGTGATAAAAATACCAAACTTGGGTCACATGGAGAGGGCCCCCAGGACCACAACTGGTCCAAGCTTGGGACCTCCAGCACCTATGGTTCGGTGTGAGGTCTTGTTGCAATCACCGGGTGATGCTTTCATCCTTCCCCCTCCTTTGGATCATGGCAGCTTCCACGGTGCGTCTCCTCCCTCCTCCTCCTAGGTATCCAATAGGATCGCCTGTCCTTTCAGTCAATCAGGTGACTGATCTCAGACCCGCTTCCTGATTGGCTGGGAGTAGGGTCAGTGTGAGAACAGCGAATATTCATTCGCTATTGTCACACAACTAGGTGGGCTCTGCCTGCACCCTGAGCCCACCCTTTTTTGAAGCCTATTATAGCCTCTGGCTCTAACCACGTGCTTAACCCCCCCCCCCATTGGAATCCATGCATCCGACGCCCTGCATGTAGATTAAGGGGCCGGACGCATGGATGGGGGGCGGCACCCATGCGCCCCTAATGGACAGGCCGCCACTGAAACTCAGATCAGTTATTGACTAACAAGATGATCCCTAAAGGGTTCCCCAAAACAAGAAAGCAGCGCTTGTGTTTTTTTCAGTATTCTGTCAGCACTCTTTTTTTCACACAGCAGCAAGCTCCTACTGCAGAGAAAGAAAGAGAGAGAGGAAGAGAGAGAGAGAGAAAGAACCCTGAGCACCAGTCAGCTTGCATATGTAAAGGATCTGTAAAGGATCTGTGGCCAGCTGAGACTAATAATGATGTCTGGCTATCAGCTAGGTCATGGATCTAGGAATGGAGGCTTAAGGCGGCCAAACATGTGTCTAATTCCGAAAGAATTTTCCTTTCGAAAATCGTGACTAAGAAATTTTTTTGAATTTCGCACCATTAGTGGGCTGCAGCAATGATTTTCGTGCGGCCATCGAATTTGAGTGATCGGACACGTTGGAAACTTTTTGAAAATTGAATGATTTTCCAATCAATGATGGGAGAATCATGCAAGAAATATAATCAGAAATGCAATGCGCATGTGTGCAAGAAAAGAAAATTCCAGGAAAGAAAAAAAATTTCCGGCAACAAAATTTATTTTCTGTAGCAACATGAGGTGAAATTGAAGGCTTGGTTGGTCGGATTTCAAAATCAATGGGGGTACCATCGGATCACAAAATGCATGGCCTGCACTAGTCCCACCCAAAGCTTTACAAAGGCTCCAGGACCCACAACAGAACCTATTAGGATTATGAGAAAGCAAAAACAAAAAGTTTTCTCCACCAGCCATAAACCCATTAACATACCAGGTGTGTGTGAGAAACTTTGGTGACACATACAACTTTAATCAATCGTGCCAGCTGGAGTCTAGAAAGTGATTGTGTAGCACAGAGCAGGCTGCATGATAAATTACCTTTACGTGATATAGTCATGCTCACTCTGAATGTGTAATGTCATCATGTTTGACAATTCAAGACAGTGACATATAGCAATATGAATGACTGTCTGGATGCCGTTGGTATACTGTACATCAGCACATTACATACTGTACATCAGCATACCTCCCAACTTTCTGAGATGACACCTATTAGCAAAAGCATGTAGGCATAGGACACACCCCCTGCCACCCCCCCCCCCCCCTAACCACTTCAATACCAGACACTTAGAACACTTCCCGCCCAGACCAATTTCCAGGTTTCCAAGCTGTTGTGTTTTGAATGAGAATTGCGCGGTTGTGTGACGCTGCACCCAAACAACATTTTTATCATTTTGTTCCCACAAATAGAGCTTTCTTTTGGTGCTATTTGATCACCCCTGTGGTTTTTATTTTATGCGCTACAGATAGAAAAAGACTGAACATTTTTGAAAAAAAAAGTTTTTCTTTGTTTATGTCAAAAAACTTTGTATAAGTAAATTTTCTCCTTCACTGATGGGCACTGATGAGGCTACACTGATGGGCACTAATGAGGCTAGACTGACAGGCACTGATGAGGCAGTACAGATTGGCACTGATGATGTGGCACTGATAAGTTTGCACTGATGATGGTGCACATATATGCAGCACTGATGGGCACTGATAGGCGCCACTGATAAGCAACACTGACGGGCACTGATACCTGGCACTGATGGACACTCATAGGAGGCACTGATAGGTGGTACAGGTCGGCTCTGATAGGTGGCACAGGTGGTCATTGATAGATGCCACTGGTGGGCACTGGTGCATATAGCACTGTTAGGGATGGTACTGGCAGGCATCATATATGGGCACAGTGCCATCCCTACAGTGCGCTGTATTGCCCTTACCTGGTGGTCTAGTGGGGGCTCCCTGGTGGTCCTGGGCGGCCTCCATGTTGTCTCCCTGGTGGTCCTGGGCGGTCTCCTCATGGTGTCCCGGGGGGGGGGGGGGGCTCCCTGGTGGTCCTGGTCGGCTCCCTGGTTTTCCAGTGGGGTGATCCTGAGGGGGACTGCGCTGATGAACGTTCAGCGCAATCCCCCCCATCAGGAGAGCAGCCGATCGGCTCTCCACTGCTTAGGTCTGCAGAGCTGAGCGGAGGAAAAGCCGATAGATAATTTATCGGCTCTTCCTATTTACACAGTGATCAGCCGTGATTGGTCACAGCTAATCACATGGTAAAGGGCTTCCGATGGAAGCCTTTTACCTCGGACGGTAATGCGGTGGGTCAGACTGACTCACGGCACCACGATCCCTGCGATGCGCGCCCCCCGTGGGCGCGTGATCACGGCTTATCCTGAGTACGTCAATAGACACGATAATGAACCCCCCGCCTGGCCGTCATTTGTCAATAGGCCGGGCGGGAAGTGGTTAAAGAAGAATTGTGCCCAAAAAAATTATTAGGTAAACCCACAGGTGCTTTTTTTACCACTACTATTCCTTTATATTTGATTTTGGAATTTACAAATGCAGCAATTTAGAAATTGGATGAAAGGTTTAGCACTGGAAAACACTTTCTAATACATAGATAGTATATTTTATATACAACTATATAGATCAGACTAAAATGAGGGACAAATGAGGAGGAAAGAGGTACAGAGGGACTTTTTTCCAAATCAGGGACAGTCCCTCGAAATCAGGGACAGTTGGGAGCTATGACATCAGTGGTCTCCAAACTGCGGCCTGAGGGCCAGATGTGGCCCTTTGTTTGTCTTTATCTGGCTCTTGGCGCACTATTTCTCACACTACAAATTCTGGGTAGACCCTCTGCACACTGCTACATCCTTTCCAGCAAACTATGCAGTGAAAAACAGGGATATTTAGTTCACATATATTGCAATACATGTTTAAGCCTAGCTTAAATAGATGTACAAGCTACTGGGATTTGAGCACAGGTATATATTTTCTCTATTCTTCACACTGACTCCAAAAATAGGCCACTCTTCCTCCCACTGACACCAACAATGGAGCACTATTCCTCCCACTAATATCAAAGATGGGACATTGTTCACTCCCACTGATGTCAGGGCATTTTCTACTCCCACTGGTCACAGTCTGCCCCCCTAAAGTCTGAAGGGCAGTAAACTGTCCCTTTGTTTAGAAAGATTGAACACCCCTGCTGCATGTCTGCTAAGTAAAGCGAGAAAATTAGGCCAGCCGTGATTCGAGCAATCTATCGGCAGACTGATTGTACCCAAGTCAATCCATCCAAATTACTTGTGTAGCCAATGCCCCCTTGGGGGTTGCTGAATGTTCACATCCGAACTCACAGAACAAGCTGGTACTTTTTTTTAGTGTTTTTATTAGGGGATTGAACTTGGATGGGGTAGGGATGATTATGGGATGCCCAATGATCAAGAGTTCTTAATCAGGACCTCTATATACAACACAGTATATACACTTCTCCTTCTGCACTCCAACACTGACACTTGCTGCATGGTTCACTCCTTGTTCCTCTCTCCTGCACAATCACTTGGTTCCGGCCTAGCTAGCACATGGTGAGGCCTGCTGTAGTTGAAGCAGGACCTCCAGACTGCCCATTACAGGCAGGGACCACTGGTCCCCAATGTGTAGCGAAGTACATGAACGCTAGCTAACATGATGGACTACAACTCCCAGCCCATCCTCTTCCAGGCCTTGCCAGCTCTCCCAGCTGCAACAGCCTTCTCCACAGCCATGGTGGCAACACAGTCCCCAACTGGCGCTTGCATCCTTCCCAGACTGTCTCTCACCCCAATGCCTCTCCCATCTTCTCCGGGTGTGTGTCGCTCACCGACTCCTGACACCTTTGGTCCCTCGCCTGAAGATCTCTCCAATAGTGCTCTCTCCCGCTGTCTTTTCCTCTCTGCCTTGTGCCTCTCCACCAAGATCTCACTCCCCCTAGGCCTTGACAGCCTCCACACTACCTCATCTTCAGACTTCCACTCGAACTCCCTTCCCAGACTGGGCTGACTCTGGGTATTTGAGGAGGCCTGCCGCCTGCCAATCCAAGTTGGAATAACCCAGGTGGCTACACCTTCCCTCCCACGTCTCCTTCCAGAAAACACCAGAAACTTCTGGAAAGAAGTGGGAGAACCTGATAACACCACCTGTGAATCACCCAGCCCTAGCCTGAGCCACTCCCAGCCCAGAATCAAAACAATCAGGCCTGCTCTCAGTCAGTCCTTCCTAAATTTGCCTCACACAAAAATCTCACACTAAGCACCTACCTAAAGTAGAGGACGCTACACTTAGCTAGCTCTACTGCTCCCTAATTGGCCCTTTGCTCTGCTGTCAGGAAGGGAGCGGTGAGTGGGATGGAGAAGTCTCACACAGAGCCCCAGCACAGCCAGCATGAGAAGAGGATTTTACACAGGCTGCTCTGGCTCCCAGTGTAACAGTGTAGGTTGGGGAGGGGGAGGGGGAGGCAGGAGAATCGGCAGCTACATGGAACAGCCAGCAGCCGGATACACACAGCTTGTTGTTTTGTTGCATCAGACTTTTCATGGCTTTATGTTCTTTGGGTTTGTATTTACTTCATCAGCAATATTATCTATTCAACAAATCCTAACTTACAATCCCTTCTACTTTTGCCCTAAGTTTCTCCCAATGTCACAGTCTGCTCCAGTTAGTTCACCTCGCCCCTTCTCATTACATCTCCAAGGAATTTAAGACTAATGCTGGCCATAAACTATACGACCATTAGAGCAAACAATAGTACCATTATGTAGCGATCGATAAATCGTTCAATGGACATAAATGAATCCGTTTTTTGTTCGTTTTTTCACATGTACCTAATGCAAAGTTTGGACGGGAAACACATTAACCTTTCAATTTATCCTTCATTCGGCAGAAAATTTCCAAACTTGTCCTTCGTTTTTTTGGCTAAAAAAAACAAAACAACCAATTAACGTTTTGTACCCATTAACTGGCCGAAAAACTAACAAACTGTCCAAATGATCGATTTTTGGCCAATTTTTTGTATAGTGTATGGCCAGCATTAGTTACATTTTCCGCTGTTTAAAAAGAATAAGTTTTGATTCTTTTTTAGTGAATTCACACTGAAACGGAAAAAAATAAATTAAAAAGTCTTCCTATTTGTCTAGAGTTTATAAAGCTCTTTCCTGTTTTGATCTTTTTCATTTTGTATCTTTTTTTGTTCAGAAGTTTAGTTATATAATTGTTACATTTGCCTTTTACATACTCCATACTGTGCTATGGAATACGCTGGCACAGTATAAAGAAGTAATGCTAATAATTAATATTACCTTGCTGTCATTGACACCTTGCTAGATTTTTGCATTTCCTTTTGTTTAGCTCTGATTTGCATGCAGCCAAACACAGACAGGGTTCATGCTGCCATTATAAAGCAGTCAATCCATACAAAGAATCAAGGATTGAGCTTGATCAAAGGGAACACTTGAAGCATATTTGATAAATGCAAGAAAAATGATTCTGTGTTCTTTTGAATAGCAGCCTATGAAAAGCTTGTCAAGGAAAGCGTGTCTCCGGCACATTTGAAATTGGCCAATGCTGACAAAACCCAACCAAGTCATTTTCCTATGGCACTCTGGGATGCATTTGGATTACAAAGTTGTCCTTGGCTCGTTTGCTGGGTAAGATGGAGTCATCAGCTATGTTCCCGGACACATCTTTCCAAGAATTTGAAAGGAGACCTTTTCAACCAGCCAACACCAAGAGTGAAAGGCTAGTCATCTCTAAGGCAACTTTCAAAGAAACTAAGATTGCTTCTGCAAAGAGACTATAAAAGTTTTGTATGAGATTCACACTCTTCAATGCTCCTGCTGGGCCCCTTTTTATTTCTTTTTGCATATTCTATAAAACAGAACACAAGACATAATCACTATAAGTTATGTACTTCATTGCCGGAAAGCCAGTCGGGAACAAACATGAATGTTGAAAGGAACAGCGGGTCACATCCAAATATTTAACTGATTTCATAACATCTTGTGCTATTTCACTTGGCATGGACAGCATTGATTGCCATTATTAATAGAGCTTTAGGAAGATCTAAATCCTAGCTGGATGACACTGCGGGGTTGATTCAATAAAGACAGATAGGTCCTTTGCTTTGCAAGTAAAGTTTCACTTTGCAAGGGCATTTGCCCCAGCGCTTAGTGAATGACTTCAAGCTCTGCTGCCTTTCCTTATTTAATCATGTGCAAGCATTCATTTTCTTTGCATGCAACTGGATATTTTTTTGTAAAGTGAAGTTTTGCCACATTTACAAAACTCTAGGGAAATTATCTTGCAAAGTGCAACTTTGTTTGCAAAGCCTATTTGCCTTTAGTAAAACAACTCCTGTGTATCATAAAAACTGCTGTGTGTTTTTCCCCTGATAAAATGCTGTTTTCTCCTTTCTCCTGTAGCCTCCCCCAGCTACTTCCTGTTTACTTTTATTTGCACCCTCCCATTGGTTGCAAGTAGAGTTGAGCGAACACCTGGACGTTCGGGTTCCGCTGGTCCGTCCGAACTTCGGGACAAAGTCCGGGTCCGGGTCCGGACGGAACCCGAACGATCGCACGGACAACGAACCCCATTGAAATCAATGGGGACCCGAACTTTTAGGCACAAAAATGGCTGTAACAAAGTCCTGGAAAGCCCCAGAGGGGTGCAAAAGGAAGTAAAATGGGGGTAAGGGTAGGGCAAGTGCCCTACAAAAAAAATGGGGACAGGGAAATAACTTTAAATATTTAAAAAAAAATAAAAACAAAAAAAAGCAAAAATGGAGGTGAATGTGGATCATCTTCAAACTGTGTCTGAAAAGTATTAATTAACGGTAGAAACCATATAACTGTTCCAAAATCATCTTCAAACTAGGGCAAGTGTCCTACAAATAAATGGGGATAGGGAAAATAAATTAAAATCAAGTAAAA
>BLSH010438892.1:663282-695771 GCA_018402905.1 Glandirana rugosa | reverse complement strand
CACCTTCGACTAACCAAAGATTAATCTAGACGTGGTCTAAAACGTGAGAGGTCAAAATCATTCAGTTGGGGTATCAAAAACTCTGATTCCTCTCCCCTCTCAAGAGTTATTCTTTCACCCTTTTACAAAAACAACTAGTCGTTAATAGGTCAACTGACTACGTCGTCTCTCAGGGCAACAGTTTTATGCTACAGGGTCTCCTCCCTCAAGGAGGTAGGTGGAACGAACGTTGATCACAACTCGCTTGGGCCTGACATTGCAAGCCCAGGCATGGCTTGAAAGCCCACAGGCACCGTGCCTGGACCTGGGCCTGTAAAGTTTTTAGCAAGCCCAAGCCAGGCCCCAGGACCGAACCCGAACGATTTTTGAAATGTCCGGGTCCAGGTCCGTGCCACGGACACCCGAAAGTTCGGTACGGACCCGAACGTTACAGTCCGGGTTCGCTCAACACTAGTTGCAAGCAAGGTGGATGGAGGAACTCCCTCCTCTGGGACATCGTATTTTGACAACGGGACTCTCTGCTGCATCAGTCAACTGGATAATTGCTGATCAACAAAAACATTTTCCCACTTTCTTATTGAGAACTCTCCCCTCTCCTTAGTCTCAAAAACTATGGGGTTGACTTACTAAAACTGGAGAGTGCAAAATCTGGTGCAGATCTAATTAGAAACCAATCAGCTTCCACGTTTTTCATCAAAGGTTAATTGAACAAGCTGAAGTTGGAAGCTGATTGGCTACCATGCACAGCTGCACTAGATTTTGCACTCTCCAGTTTTAGTAAATCAACCCCTATATGTCACTCTCTGTAATTAAAATATATACCAGCCTTTATTGTATGTCTTGGCTCAGCTAGAAGGGAAGGCTGCAGTAGCTGACAGTGCTCAGGTTTACAGGATGCCAATGCAGAGGGAGAAAGGAGAGAATATCAGGGAGATAAGATAAGACATTCTCCTTGTAAAGCCTGGTACACCCGATGAGATTATTGGACGAATGGTTGTTCATTTTTTTTTTTTTTTTGCATGCTACTCTCCATATCAAAACAGAAGATTACTAAAGGTTACTAAAGTACTAAAATTCTCCTATGACAGTATAAAAATTTGGAAGTGATGTAATGTATTGTATTGCATTTGTATTGTACTTTCAGGAATCTTTTGTACGAAAACTGTACTGATTAAAGGAAAATCGTGCGAGTTTGTCCCTTCTGATAATTTCGGACGAAAGCTGTGTACTAACGAACAGATTATCGTCTGATCACTTCAAAAGCTGTATTTTTCATCCAATTTTCTGATTGTGTGTATGGGCCTTTAGTTTAACTCTTTTGTGCCTCCCTGGCAGCAGAGTTTGTCCTGTCACCTCTCCTGCTTTTCTCTTCCCCATCAATTATCTGTCCTCCATTGGCACAGTCTGTGTTATTCCTATTGTCTCCTCCCCCTCAGTAAATCCTAAAGCTGGCAGCAGATTGACCTCTACTGACTTACTGATTTTAGGTACAGTGCCAAAAATAGAGAGCAGCTGAAGCTGTGCAGAGCCGGAGCAATGCCCTACCGGATTTATACCGAAACAGTATAGGCACTTATTTTTAATGTCTTATATAGCTATACCTGCAACCTGAAGTAATCTATCAGGATCACCATGAGTTGAAGGAAAGTAAATTGCTTGGTTCACCCCATTAACACATTCAGTGCTGGCGGCTATAGCTGCTGGCAGTGCTTGCATGAAAAAACAACAGGCAGACTTGTACTGAAGTCAATCAATGAATCGACTTTAGGACAACCAGCCTGCCCATGGACGGATTGAAATTTGGCCTGTTCCTGTTGAACTGTCCGAATATCTATCTGTCTACGGCTGGCCTAAAGCTCCATATTAAGAATAACAATAGTGGACCAAACCTATGCTACTAGTGCCGACCACCTGTAGGTACAAATGACAAAATTACAGTTCAAGAGCACAAATAAATGACATTTGTCACCTCATAGTGGGAAAAGTTTTTCATGGCAAGATCACCAGGTATTATATGTCTAAGTTCTTTAGATGAGAAATCATTAACTGAACTTTCCTCTGTACCATATTATATTTCCATTATGATCAATATGGGAACAGAAAAACTATCCTAAAACTATATGACTTGTGGACTTGACAAAAACACAGTTCTGTAACATCCAGGGTCAGATTAAGAGCATCATGGGCCGGGTGCTGACGTTTTTGGTGGGGCTTTTTATGGAAATAAATAAAATGAAAATGCATACAATTTTTTGTTAAAACCAATGAAATATGCTGCCGCAATTTACATATCAATTATGTGTACACTGTATACAGAGCAGGACTGGGCAGTATTAGTGACTCACTCACACCATTGGGCTGGGCCTATCCTAAGGAAGGGGCCTGGAGCTGCAGCTCCAATAGCCCCTATGTTAATCCGGCCATGGTAACATCTTATGTAGTCATATAACCCTGGAATTGTAACAGGGCAACAGCTGGACATCATTATATTGTAGGTTTGTTACATTCTATACAGATTTAGGTCACTACCTCTTTATACATGAACTAACCAATGGACATTATTGTATTATAATTCTGTTGTATTGTGTGCAGATATATGACCCTGTGCTTTATACATGTTCTCAACACTGGACATGATCAAAATACAATAAAATATAAAAAAAATTGCACAATAGTGCAATAGGGGGGATTGGTGGGACTTTATGTGAAGGTCAACAAATAACATTGATGGATATTGATAAATTAAGGTAAAATAATAATTTTATTCATACAAATTACCATATATTGACATACATTAGGTCACAAATGTGATCCAAAGAAGCAAACATCATCAGTAATAAGACAAAATATCTGATATTACAGGGTATATAGGTTCCCCATCCATCAATTTGATCTATACAATAAATATTACCAATACAAGCTGCATGGCCCATGACCTTAACTCCATGGGGTTTTACCCTAGTAAAGATAGTAAAAATTGTTAAACATTATAAGGCCAATTGCGCACGGTGAGAATAAAAGACACGTCAATTGTTAGCTTTATGCGTTTCGTGGTAGGTAGGCCACTCGTCAGGAGCTGGCGTGTTAATATTTTTTCTTGCCATTGTATATATGGGATCTCTTTATGCGTGATTAAGCTCCCCAATGTCCCATCTACAGTATGTCTAATCACCAATGATGTACCAGTAAGCATCACTTCAATTTTCTTGTTTCATTTATCGCTATTCTGTTTGGTTGACTGTGATTTGAGACCTGGCTGTCCCGCTGCTTCCACTTATTTTCAGTCATTGGTTCCCTGCTGCATTGTGCTTATCCTCATAAATAGCATCGGTGAAGTCTGGAGTAGCTCTGATAAAACAGGTGAAGAGCTGGAAGGATCCAAGGCCCTTATTGAATTTGTTTTTTGAACCACTGTAAAGGAAAAATAATTCTGCCTAGTAAGTACTAATGTCATGTGTAAAAGCGCTGCATAAATTGTCATTGCTGTATAGGATCCTGTAAAAGAGGTGGTGAAACAAAGCACTTGTGGCTTTGCCCATACATTTGTAGCATAAAAATTTGGGGTCATGACATAGGGTAATATTTTGATTGTGATAAAAAAAGTCTCTCTTCCTTATCTCAGAAAGTTAAGATAACCAATACTTTATAAATGATTACTTTTATTACAATATTTTGCCCCAGTCTTTGTCAGTGCAATGACTTTTGTGACTGACTTACCATAATGCAGAGCTCCACTCCATATATTACATTTTACAAACATTATAAGCTTTATTCTTTTTTGTGTGTTTGTATTATATTGTAATAAAACTGTATCTGGTATTGTTTTGAATTTTTCACCTTTGAACAGTCTCTGCATGATGGTGAAGTTGATAAGTAAATTGCATAATTAGGGAATTAGGCAAGAAAACCATTTAGCCGATTTCCAGTGATTATGTGTGAGAATTGCATGTCATTTTTGCTGAGAATTTTTGCTTTTTTTGTCAATTATTTCTGTGGTTGGTAAATGGAAGGGTGCAGATATACCTCTCAATATTTTGCCCATTTTCAGGCTGCATATGTTGTAACACATCAGTCACAGTGATCTGCTGACATCACGACTGAACGCTTGTGTACACCCCAGCCCTTTCATTATTCATCAGTGACATGAGTGAGAAGAAACTGACAGATCAGGACAATGGCGCAGCGATACTGTAAGCTGACGAGAAAATTACAAGGTGAAAAACTGGCTGAAATTCACCTTGCAGTGAAGGAAGAAATATTCTCTGGAATAAAATGATTATACTTAGTCGGATCAGTGGCTGCAGGACCTCGTAGAAAGGTTCAGTGGTTTTATATCAGAAGGCTGCATATCACTCAACAATCATTTGCTCTCAGTGGGCTGAATCAATCACTGATCTGCTATATCATTCGGTGAATGCAACATTAGGAATATCTATGTAGGAATTTTGGACATTTGTGCTGTTAAAATAAATTACCACTAGTAAAGTGTGTGTCATCTGCTTTTTGGAAAACTTTTACTTTCATTTAGTGTTTAGAGTACATGAAGCGCTTACAGAATGTCTGGTGCTCTGACAGTTTTGGCTGGAGTACCCTGGCCATAGCAGATCATCCACTCAGCACCTTGTCCATTGAGAAAACATTCTGCTTTTTTTAACAGAATGCAAATCATTCTGTGATTGGAGAAGGCGAAGATGAGTGTCACAATTTCCCCTCCTACAATCACAGAACACCTTGCATTCTGTGAAAAGAATGTTTTCTCAATGGGTGCGCGAGCAACCCACTATAATTAGTTAGAGCTGCAACTAACGATTATTTTCATAATCGATTTGTTGGTCGATTATTGTTACTCGATTAATCGGATAATAGCCTTAGAAAAAGTGTGGTGTATAATTTAGTTAATATGTAAAGTTTTAAAAAAAAGGCAATTTATTCTTAAATATCTCTATGTCGTCGAAAATATAAATAACCATCTATATGGTTAGGGAGCAAAATCTCTAATCCACTCTAAAGCCTCATACACACGGTGCGACGGCTTGTTGTACGATCATCCGACTGTTAGTACGCACGATTAGAACAGCCTACGTGCAAACGGTCGTACAACAGCAGTTGGATGAGCAGACTAGAAAACTTTGGTAGTACCAAGAAGCGGTCGTATGGCCGTTGTAGCGTGTGTACAGAGAAGTTGGTCCAACAAGTTGGACTGTGAAAAACACGCATGCTCAGAGGTCAGGAACGCCCGGAAGTGTCCGTTCCTTCCTAATTCACAAATTACATGTACCTGAACTTCCTCTTTATATGTTCGTAACACCTCACCACGTTCAGATTGGTCGTATGATCGCTTAGTGCACGTCAGTACGCGAGATACAACAGCCAACATATGATTTGGGCCGTTCGGTCGTAAGATCGTCGCATTGTGTGTACAAGGCTTTAGAATAACAGACAGAAAAGATATACAGTATATACTATTAAAGAAGATATACTGTATACATTATTAGAAGAGATATCATGTATATACTATTAGAGGAGATATACTGTATATACTATTAGAGGAGATATAGTGTATATACTATTAGAGGAGATATGCTGTATATACTATTAGAGGAGATATACTGTATATACTATTAGAGGAGATATGCTGTATATACTATTAGAGGAGATATATACTGTATATACTATTAGAGGAGATATACTGTATATACTATTAGAGGAGATATACCGTATATACTATTAGAGGAGATATAGTGTATATACTATTAGAGGAGATATACTGTATATACTATTAGAGGAGATATAGTGTATATACTATTAGAGGAGATATACTGTATATACTATTAGAGGAGATATATACTGTATATACTATTAGAGGAGATATACTGTATATACTATTAGAGGAGATATACTGTATATACTATTAGAGGAGATATAGTGTATATACTATTAGAGGAGATATACTGTATATACTATTAGAGGAGATATAGTGTATATACTATTAGAGGAGATATACTGTATATACTATTAGAGGAGATATACTGTATATACTATTAGAGGAAATATACTGTATATACTATTAGAGGAGATATACTGTATATACTATTAGAGGAGATATAGTGTATATACTATTAGAGGAGATATACTGTATATACTATTAGAGGAGATATACTGTATATACTATTAGAGGAGATATACCGTATATACTATTAGAGGAGATATACTGTATACACTATTAGAAGAGATATCATGTATATACTATTAGAGGAGATATACTGTATATACTATTAGAGGAGATATACTGTATATACTATTAGAGGTTGAATCTGGTAAATATCATCAGACTCAGAGATCACATTTTTTATATGAAGAAAAAAAAATTAAAGGCTGTTTTGCCAATTTTCAGACAGAACTGTAATATATTATATGCTGACCATACAAAAACAATGTCTTCCTTCAAAAAAAATGTCATTTTAAGAACGTTCGTTCAATTTTCTAATCCTTAGTGCTGTGATGTGATGGGAAAATTCGAAGGAGCAGAATAGAAAACTTCTTGGTAAAAGGAATTTTCAGACCGTGTATGTGGTTTTTTGTTCAGAAATTACATTATTTTAATACTGAATGTTAAAAGCAAGTAAAATTTTCAAACGACATTCTTTAATTCAGCGAATGTACAAAGATTTTTCATATGAATATTCTCATCCGAAAATGGACGTGTATGACCAGCATAAGGCTCAGCTCACACCTATGCAGTTTGCTTTTGATCTGTTTCTGCAGTGCTTTTTTCTGTGCATTTTTGCACACGCAATTTTTCTGCATTTTGCTGCAAAAATGCACTACATGCTTTTCTTTTCTGTAGCTTCTCCATTGAAGTATATTGAACCAAAAAAGCACCGTTTTGCATTGAAAAAAGTCCTTGACCCTTTCCACAGTGGCCGAAAAAAGCATAAATGTGAATGTGTCCCATAGGAAACCATGTTAACCACTCCAGATCCGCACTATTGCCATAGTACGGCTCCAGCGCGGATCTGGAATGCCGGGACGACGTCCATGGACGTCGCCCCCTGTGCGCGCTCCTCGCGCGCCCCCTAGTGGCAGCAGCGGCGCGCGCACGCGCGCGCCGCACGCTGCGTGCGCGTGCCCGTGCCTCGGGCGGACTCGATGTCCGCCCGGACCCGCCGATCTCCTTCAGGAGCCTCAGAACGGGGAACCGCCGTTGTAAACACGGCGGTTCCCCCGTTCTGTGACAGGGGACATACCAGATCTACTGATCCCTGTCACTGGGATCAGTTAGATCTGTCATGTCCCGGCCAGCCCTGCCCCCCCACAGTTAGAACACACCCAGGGAACATTTGTTAACCCCTTCACTGCCCCCTGCTGGTTAACCCCTTCACTGCCAATGACATTTATACAGTAATCAGTGGACATTTAAATTTCTGATCGCTGTATAAATGTCATTGGTCCCAAAAATGTGTCAAAAATGTCCGACATGTCCGCCCCAATATCGCAGTCCCGCTAAAAATCGCAGATCGCCGCCATTACTAGTAAAAAAAAAAAAAATTATAAAAACGCCATAAATCAATTCCCAGTTTGTAGACGCGATAACTTTTGCGCAAACCAATCAATATACGCCGATTGCGATTTTTTTTTTACCAAAAATATGTAGAAGAATAAATATCGGCCAAAACTGATGAATATTTTTTTTAATGGATTTGTACTTTAGCAAAAAGTTAAAAATATTGTTCTTTTTTGCAAAATTGTCGCTCATTTTTTGTTTATAGCGGCGATCAGAAATGACGCAGAGGTGATCAAATACCACCAAAAGAAAGCTCTATTTGTGGGAAAAAAAGGACGCAAATTTTATTTGGGTACAACGTCGCACGACCGCGCAATTGTCATTCAAAATGCGACAGCGCTGAAAGCCAAAAATTGGTCTGGGCAGGAGGGGGGTTTAAGTGCCCGGTAAGGAAGGGGTTAAATGAACTGTAGTATGTTTCTGCAAAAAGCAGCAAAAAACGCATAGGTATGAACTAGGCCTAAGACATTTAGTAGCAGCAGCATGCTTTTTTTGTATCACCTGCCGTAATGGGGTTAAAAAACTAAAATTAGATAAAATCGCTACTATAAGGGGTTCATTTATACAGTAAAATCTTGGTTTTGCGAGTAACTTGGTTTGAGAGCGTTTTGCAAGACAAGCAAAATGTTTTTATAAATATTGACTTGATATACAAGCGATGTCTTGATATAAGATTTGCTCTAAGTGTAGCAATATGGTTACATGAAGGTACATTTAGCAACACAGATGGTTGATGATTAAAAGAGGCACATCTAAGTATGCAGGCATCCGGGGTAAAGCTGTCCACATAGACGGTCCTCCGCACCGCCATCGACACCATCTCTTCCACGCTGCACTAAACGAGCGCTTCAAGCCTCACTTTCCGATCGCTCTACTGCAGGGTAGTCTTCCCGGTCACGATTGCAGACTGACATCGGTGAGTGCCGGTGGTGAGGAGGATGATCTATGTCGACAGCTTTACCCAGGATGCCTGCATACTTAGATGTGCGTCTTTTAATCATCAACCATGTGAGTTGCTAAATGTTGTATCTTCACTAAATGTAACCACACTACACTAAGAGCCGGTTCACACATAGGCGACTTGCAATCCGACTTGTGTTGCCCCAAGTTGCTTGACATCTGAAATCCCATTGAAGTGAATGGGAGCCGTCTTCATGTACACTACTGAAGTCCCTCCGACTTCAAAGCCACTTCAGAAAAGGTTCCTGCACTACTTCAAGGCGACTTCTATCCGACCTGTGCCCATAGAATGCAATGGAAGTTGCCTCCAAGTCAGATCCCCATCTATATTGAGCCCAGGTTCACACTAGTGCGATCTCAGAGATCGCATGTGTTTCACACCCGCACTGCAGGTGCCGATCACATGCGATCTCTGAGCAGTGCGAGTTCAGCCATACAGGTGCATGTACCTTTTTTTCCGCACTAGAATCAAATCGCATGGGTGTTCTCATGTGCGAGTTCACAGTTCGCACTGCGATCTGTGAACAAAACTGCGGGTGTCATTAACTTTGTAATGACACCCGCAGCGGTTCGCAGAAGGCAGTATGAACTGCCTGCGGGAGTGATGCGATGTGGGAACCGGCTCTATAATCACGCTGGTTCGGGCATCACACATGTGTGAACCAGGGCTTAAGCGACTTTACAGGAAAAAGAAAAGAATTTACACAGGTACTCCCCACAAATTACCCAGGCAACCCCCTCCCTCCCTTCTCTGATTGGCCACAAGCAAAATCTTATGGAGAAATTCACTTTGATATACAAGTGCTTTGGATTACAAGCATTTTTCCGGAACAAATTATGTTCACAATCCAGGGTATTACTCTAATGTGAAACAGTGAAAGTAATAATATAGATTACTTATACTATATATAAAATAATAAATACACCCAGAAGTAGGATATATGGGCATTTTAACCACTTCAGCCCTGGAAGGATTTCCCAGTTTAGGACCAGAGCACTTTTTGCGATTCGGCGCTGCGTCGCTTTAACTGACAATTGCGCGGTCGTGCGACGTTGTACCCAAACAAAATTTGCGTCCTTTTTTTCCCACAAATAGAGCTTTCTTTTGGTGGTATTTGATCGCCTCTGCGTCATTTCTTATCGCCGCTATATACAAAAGAATAGCAACCATTTTGCAAAAAAACCCAAATTTCTTACTTTTTGCTAAAATTCAAATCCAAAAAAAAAAATATAAAAAAACATTTTTTTTCACCGTTTTTGGCCGATTTATATTCTTCCTCATATTTGCGATAAAAAAAATTGCAATCGGCGTTTATTGATTGGTTTGCGCAAAAGTGGCCACGTTTACGGATGGTGAGAATTCATTTCTGGGGTTTTTATTTATTTATTTTTTTTACTAGTAATGGCGGCGATCTGCGATTTTTAGCGGTAATGCGATATTGGGGGGGACATGTCGGAACATTTTGACACTTTTTTGGGACCAATGACATTTATTCAGCGATCAGAAATTTAAATGTCCACTGATTACTGTATAAATGTCATTGGCAGTGAAGGGGTTAACCTGCAGGGGGAGAGCTAGGGGTTAACTGTGTTCCCTGGGTGTGTTCTTACTGTGGGGGGGTTGGGATAACATGGGCATGAGAGATCTAACTGATCCCAGTGACAGGGATCAGTAGATCTCTCATGCCCCACTGACAGGGCGGGGAACCACCGTGTTTACATCGGCAGTTCCCCGTTCTTTTCCCTGTAGCCGCTCATCGCGGCTCGCCGGCAGACAGCGGGTCCGCCCGAGCCGCGGGCACACTCCCCAGGAGTGCGGCGGGTGCGCGCGTGCCCCCTGGTGGCCAAATGTGAATCGCCGCTTATTTACGGCGATTCGCGCAGGGCTCCCCAACTGCCGCCGTGAAAAGACGGCGCGCGGTGGGGAACCTGTTAATTAGGAGTCAGACATGAAGCTATATGAAGGGTGGAAGCATGGGCATCCGCAGGTAGGGGCAAGGGGGGGCAATTGCCCCCCCCCTGGAATCAGGCATCAGATCAGGGGTTCCCCACTAGGTCCTTATCCTCTTGAGCCATGTATGCAGTTTCTGACAGTCTCTTGGGCCATGTATGCAGTCTTTGACCATTTCCTGTACCATGTCCGCAGTCTCTGACTGTCTCCTGTGCTATGTCTGCAGTCTCTGACTGTCTCCTGTGCTATGTATGCAGTCTCTGACTGTCTCCTGTTCCATGTCCGCAGTCTCTGACCATATCCTGTACTATGTCTGCAGTCTCTGACCATCTCCTGTACTATGTCCGCAGTCTCTGATCGCATCCTGTACCATGTCCACAGTCTCTGACCGTCTCCTGTACCATGTCTGCAGTCTCTGACTGTCTCCTGTACCATGTCTGCAGTTTCTTACCGTCTCCTGTATCATGTCCGCAGTCTCTGACTGTCTCCTGTATCACGTCTGCAGTCTCTGACCATCTCCTGGATCATGTCTGCAGTCTTTGACCATCTCCTGTATCACGTCTGCAGTCTCTGACCATCTCCTGGATCATATCTGCAGTCTCTGACCATCTCCTGTATCACGTCTGCAGTCTCTGACCATCTCCTGTATCACGTCTGCAGTCTCTGACCATCTCCTGGATCATGTCTGCAGTCTCTGACCATCTCCTGTACTATGTCTGCAGTCTCTGACCATGATAATGTAATTATGACATTGTCAAAAAGGGGCAGAGCATGGATGACCTTGAAATTATGCCCCCCCCTGGAAAAAGTTCTGCGGACACCCATGGGTGGAAGGGAGATACTGTATAAATATTTTATATTAAAGTATTACTAAAAGCTGAGACTTTTGTTTTCATGGATATGATCATTTTAAATATCATGCACATAATGCATAAAGTTTACTTTAAATGTAATTGTAATGCCTTCTATTACCTCCCGTCTATCAGCCTCCCCCAGTGTTGCCAACCTCCCGCAGCATTTTTTACTGGCAAAACATGGAAAATTTACTGGCGGAGAACATTTTTTACTGGCAACATGAAAAATAACAGGATTCCCATTAAAAACTAAGGCAATTGATATTCAAACACAACATGGAAACACTGCCAATACCCATAATCATGTAATTTGATTGGTTTACACTTAAAAAATCAAATTATCAGACCCTGATATTCATAGACAGTTGTAAAAATCATTGATTTTTACAAACTGTCAGTAAATTTACTGGAGGTTGGCAACCCTGCCCTCTGCTGGCTGAATAGTGGTGCCAAAGCGCTGCTATAACATCGGTGAATCGCTGCCAAACTAGTGGCGCTTTACCTCTGAGGCTCGGGCGGCCCTGGTGTGAAAGAACACTGAGCCTGCCATGGCACACGAGGGGGAGGGCTGGACCAATCACATGCTCTACACCACCCGAGCCCCCCAGGTGCGTCCATCCCCGAGTCATCATATAGAAGGGGGGATGCGCGTGCCTGGTGTCAGTGCGTGCCCCCACGCCTCTCATCCCTCCTCCAGGTCCCGTGTTCTCTCCACGTACTCTGGGCTGCAGCCTGTCGATGCTGAATAGGGGAGAGAGCGATGGAGGCAGCGAATACGTGTAGGAAGCACAGTGCTCAGAGCCCTTCACCTGGGGTAAGTCATGGGGGCAAACCGGCTCAATGTCACCCACTCCATCCCTCCACCCCTGCCTGCAATCATCAGCCATCCTCTACATCCCAACAATGCGATGAGGATGGAGCTCTCCTCCGACACACTCTTCGCTCATCCGAGGATGACTGCCTGATACCCATCATTACTGCAGACATGGCATTGGGCACTCACCTCCTACACCACCTGAGAGAGGACTACACTGATACCACTTACCAGTCTGTGTGATACCCATCATTACTGCAGACATACACAGACCTGCGCCGGGAAGGCGCAGTTTTTCCGGGAGGAGGCAGATGCTCCCCAGACCCCTGCTGTGGATAGGCGCCGCTGAGTGCCTGCCATTCAAAAATGGCGCCAGGCGGCACCATCACATCACTGCGCATGCGCCTGCCCGACCGAGCGTGTACGAGTTCTCCCGAGCTCGGCAGGCTTCGGAATGGCGCATGCGCAGTTGTACTGTCGGCCCGCAGCCATCCTTTTTACAGGCACCGCTGTCCGTAACGGACATTCGCGGACAGCCAGAAAATAGACTGAGATTTACTGGCTGTCCGTGAATTAACGGACGGTTGGCAACACTGGCCTCCCCCTTCTCTAGGTTCAGATGCTGATCTTCCTGCACACAGTCTTTAACCTCTTGCTTACTGGGCACTTAAACCCCCCTCCTGCCCAGACCAATTTTCGGCTTTCAGAGCTGTCGCATTTTGAATGACAATTGTGTGGTCGTGCGACATTGTACCCAAACAAATTTTTTCATTTTTTCCCCACAAATAGAGCTTTCTTTTGGTAGTATTTGATCACCTCTGCGGTTTTTATTTTTTGTGCTATAAACAAAGAGTGACAATTTTGAAAAAAGAACAATATTTTTTACTTTTTGCTATAATAGAAATCCAAAAATATATATATATAAAAAAAATTATTTATCGGTTTTGGTTGATATATATTCTTCTACATATTTTTGATAAAAAAATAGCAATCTGCATATATTGATTGTTTTGCTCAAAAGTTATCCCATCTACAAACTATGAGAATTGATTCATGGTGTTTTTATTATTATTATTATTTTTTTACTAGTAATGGCGGCGATCTGCGATTTTTAATCGGGACTGCGATATTGGGGCAGACATGTCGGACATTTTTGACACTTTTTTGGGACCAATGCCATTTATACAGCGAACAGAAATTTAAATGTCCACTAATTACTGTATAAATGTCATTGGCAGTGAAGGGGTTAACACTAAGGGGGCAGTGAAGGGGTTAACTGTGTTCCCTTGGTGTGTTCTAACTGTGAAGGGGCGGCGCTGGCAGGGACATAACAGATCTAACTGATCCCAGTGACAGGGATCAGTAGATCTGGTATGTCCCCTCTCACAGAATGGAGAACCGCCGCGTTTACATCGGCGGTTCCCTGTTCTGCAGCTCTGACAGGTGATCGCGGGTAACGAGTGGACATTGTATCTGCCCAACCCAGGGGCATGCCCACGCAGCGGGCCACCGCCTGTGAATGCGTGCAAAGTGGAGGACATCTGCCAGTAAATACCTTATACAGCCCACTTCCTTTTTCTTGCCTGGAAACATGCCTCAGCGTTTAACATCATGCAAAGCTCTCTCTCTCACTCTCGTGAGTGTTTGCCAGGAAAGGAGGGGGTGAGTCATAAGAGGGCCAATGAGAGTTGTAGAGCTGGAGGTGTGCCTCTGTGTGTCTGTGTAAATCCAGGAAGTGAACAGGCAGCAGCTTCAGCTGCCCACAGTTAAAATGGCTGCAGCCAGACTCAGTGGAGGGAGATTTCTGCAGCATATTTGGCAAGTATAGAATCACAGTATATATAGAATAATATGCAAAGTGGTTGGAGGGAAGCTTCAGAATGGCAAATATGTTTTTATTACACATTATGCGAGCAGACTGCAGTTCCTCTTTAAATGGGTTAAGTAGATATATACCGGTACATAAACTGAATGACCTTTACTTTGCTAAAGCACTGATGTGCCATAAACAACAGTCATTTTATTTTAATACATAAATTTTTCTCCATCTATTGTTGAATCACAGCGCTGATCATCTGCATCCAATTCCTGCCTGCATGTACTCCAGAAATGGCCGCATGTCATTTCTCAGGGCAGTTTTCTGATAGCGACAGCAGTGGAAGTTGTAGTCTCCATTGGAAGCCTCTGTGATTGAGTGTTAACAAAGAAGCACATATGGGAAACATAAAGAGTGTTGTCACTTGTAACAGTATGTGCCTAGGAAGGAAGGAGGGAAGGACCTTCATAACCCAAGCACCAGATACTAATTTACTGAAAGCTGCAGATTTACTTCTGAAATTACATTCATATTAAAGCTTATTTGACATTTTAGTGGTTGGGTTTACAGCCCAGCTTTAGCCAAGTTTTTTTTATTTTGTTTTGGAAGGAGTGGGGAAGGGTTAGAGCCTTTTCCAGTTTTTTTAAAATTTTTGTTGTGGAGATTTTCTATTAAAGAGAAAGTATAAAGAGAAAGTAACCCCTGATGGGCTTTACTTCCTCTTTATTACCCTGCAATGTAAAAGCATAATGGGCTACTATGCATCGCATAGTAGCCCATTATGTGGCACTTACCTGCATTGGAGGCCCGCAATGCCCCGTGCTGTTCCCGCAGTAGGAAGCGTCCATCTTCAGCCCCTCTTCCTTCCAGGGCTGCGATCTCTGGCTTGTAACTGGCCAGAGCCGCGTGACGTCACTCACGTGGATGCGCGTGGGAGCCGCCAATCGCGGCACGATCTCAGTGAAGAGATGGCACGGAGGCTGTTTCTTCACTGCTCATGTGCCCAAAGATGTGGGCACATCACAGTGCACTGTAAATCTCTTAAACCGTGCAGGGAACCTACAGGTAAGCCTTATTATAGGCTTACCTGTAGGGTAAAGTGGTTGTCAAGGGTAGGCAACCACTCTAATTTCTATGCTTTCCTGTCCTGGTGACAACAGCTACCTCCATGTTTCTATGGGTGTGACACTGGTGTAGCACTAAGCTTCTTTGATTGCACCCAACAAGGGCTCCTGTGTGCCTTCATTTTCTATTTTCTCCCAATGATTACATGGGATTTTCCTCCATTGCATTTCCATTTTCCTCCAACTTGTTGGTGTCTTGTTTGATTGACATTGATACGAATTACAATTGGCATAGAGAAGACACCCAATTTTCATTGCTTGTACCAGCATGGCCCAAACAGACAGCACCAAGTATATCCTTCTTTGTGAAGTGAAGGCAGGCACACCGTGCACAGATTTACCCACACGTTTGCTGCAGGCGCATGAAGACTGAAGATAGGATCCCAGGACATCCATTAGGTTTTAGGCTTCTGCCATGGCTGCCGTATGGATGATCCAGCTCTGTCCAAAATCAAAAAACAAGCTGAAAGTTTAATTGGCTTCTACTCCAAATTGGATCTTGTTGGGTGGCTATTATATGTCTATCATAGAAGCAAATATTATATTGTAAGTAACTTTGTGGCTGATATAGTCCCCATTTACACTTCAACTGAGTGTTTTTGGCTGTTTTTCAAGCATTTTGTTAGCATTTGTACAGGATTTTTTATTATTATTATTATCACACAGAATTTATATAGCGCCGACAATTTGGGCAGACAGTACAATACAATACAATTCAATACAGGAGGAATCAGAGATCCCTGCTTGGTAGAGCTTACAATCTAGGAGGGAGGGTTAAATGATACGAAAGGGCAATAACTGTGGGGGATGGGTTGATTGAGAAAAAAAAAGTGCAGTTGTTAGGTGGCGGCAGGATATGCTTCCCTGAAGAGAAAAGTTTTCAGGGATTGCCTAAAGGTGGATAGATTTGGGGACAGTCTGACAGATTGGGGTAGGGAGTTCCAGAGGATGGGAGCGGCTCGGGAGAAGTCTTGGAGGCGAGTATGAGAGGAGGTGATGATGGAGCTGGAGAGCAGGAGGTCTTGAGAGGAGCGAAGAGGACGATTAGGTTGGTATTTTGAGACTAGGCAGGTGATGTAGCTGGGAGCAGAGTTGTGGATGGCTTTGTAGCTCATTAGCGGTTTTGCATATTTTTAGCCAATGTAAAGCTAGTTACTAGGCAAGAAAAGGCTTAAAAATTGATTTTCAGATGCTCTTATTCAAGTCAATTGGGGTCGAAAATGCGACTCAAAAGAAGCTCATGTACTTTTTAAGCAAGTAACCTTCAGTGCACCAGTGGCTGTGCACTTTTTATTGGGAGTGTATTTTCATCTTTGATTTTTAATAAATTAGAATATTCTTATGGAAAGCACTTTGATTGTTTCAATGCTTTAATTTTGAGCATGGCCTCTGGATCTTTTGGGGAACATATATTTAACCTGACTGGACCGAGAGGAGAATTTAACGGCTGGCACATCAAGTGACATCCCTTTAAGGGACATGTGCATATGACCTATTGAACATAGGCCAAAAACCTAAGTGAGCTGCTAATGGTGGTGGTGTGTGGAGCACATGGTGTTTTATTATAGACTTTAGCCTCCCTGGCGGTATGATTATTTCAGATTTTTGGTGCTGAAAGCGGTACGATTATTTTGCATGGAAATTTGGCGTTTTATATTGTAGGCCTGTAATTCTTAGGAATAACTCACTTAAATCTGTCCAAACAAGAGTCTAGTAGACATCCCGGGTATGATAAAGTTTGAAACATGAAATCATAAATTATAATACAATAAATAACTATAAATAATTATCAAAAATAATAACGTAATAGTAATAAAATTTATTCAATAATGTAATTAAATCAAAAACACTGAAATTTGCTCAGTTGCAGAATTGTCGCTGTCGTCAGTTTCAGTGTCTGATGATAAATTTCCCCACAAATCAGTATCACTTAATTCTGCAAATGATTCTTATTTACTATCACTGTTTTCTAGCTGATCAGACACTGCTTTTGATGTAAAGGGATGCTTTTTGGTTGCCATGGACATTCTCAAGTTTCCAGGCAGAAAGAATGACATATATAATATAAAAGTGCATGCAGGGCACTGGGCAAACCACTAGGGACAAAGGGGATGTGAAATGATTTCATACAGTAATGTAATCTTACAGATTCCAATGCACTGTATGTATACTGTGTGTTTCACTTTTTGAATTTGCTGCCAGGCTCCGCCCCCATGCGACGCGACGCTCGCAGGGAACGGAGCCCGGCACACAGAGGCATCAGGCGGAGGACACAGCCAGCTGACACAGCGGGGGGACAAGGTGAGTAGCGCTGCCAGGATCCAGTGATGCAATCCCGAGTGTGGCTCGGGGTTACCACTCTTGGTACAGATAATCAACCCCGAGCCACACTCGGGAATACCGCCAGGGGGGTTAACATAGAAACAGAGACTGACACGTACACATGGACTGTCAATTTTTTATTTGTTTTTTTGTTGGACCTTATTTTGTTGGTATGGAACAGCGCTGAATTATTTTTGGTGTAAAAGTGTGTGGTACACTTGGAGATTTGAGCAGCAGCACAGTTCTATATATATATATTTTTCTAGATAGTTTTCATCATTAACCACTTCAATACTGGGCACTTAAACCCCCTTCCTTCCCGGACCAATTTTCAGATTTCAGCGCTGTTGCAGTTTGAATGACAATTGCGCGGTCATGCAATGCTGTACCCATATGAAATTTTTATTTTTTTTTTCACACAAATAGAGCTTTCTTTTGGTGGTATTTAATCACCCCTGGGTTTTTTATTTTTTTGCGCTATAAATTAAAAAAGACTGAAAATTTTCAAAAACAATGCATTTTTCTTCGTTTCTGTTATAAAATTTTGCAAATAAGTAATTTCTCTTCATAAATTTTGACCAAAAATGATACTGCTACCTTTCTTTGGTAAAAATAACCCAAATCGGAGTTTATTTGGTGTTGGCGGACAGACAGATGTTTTGGGGACTGTGAGAGATGTGACGGGGACAGACAGATGTGTTGTGTATGGTGACAGATGTGACAGGGGCATACAGATGTGTTGTGTATGGTGACAGATGTGATGGGGACAGACAGATGTTTTGTGTATGGTGACAGATGTGACGGGGAAAGACAGATGTTTTGTGTATGGTGACAGATGTGACAGGGGCATACAGATGTTTTGTGTATGGTGACAGATGTGATGGGGACAGACAGATGTTTTGTGTATGGTGACAGATGTGACGGGGAAAGACAGATGTTTTGTGTATGGTGACAGATGTGACGGGGACAGACAGATGTTTTGTGTATGGTGACAGATGTGACAGGGACATACAGATGTGTTGTGTATGGTGACAGATGTGACAGGGACATACAGATGTGTTGTGTATGGTGACAGATGTGATGGGGACAGACAGATGTTTTGTGTATGGTGACAGATGTGACGGGGACAGACAGATGTTTTGTGTATGGTGACAGATGTGACGGGGACAGACAGATGTTTGGGGACTGTGACAGATGTGACGGGGACATACAGATGTTTTGTGTATGGTGACAGATTTTTTGTGTATGGTGACAGATGTGATGGGGGACATACAGATTTTTTGGGGACTGTTTTATGAGGACACTTATGTGTATGGGGACAGGGGTATCAGTGGTGCTTGGTGCACTGTGTGGGGGGCGATCTGTGAGAGCTCTTTGCATGAAATCATCATCATGCAGAGAGCTGTCACATAGCTGCAGATTCCCCCCTTCCCTCCCCCCCCCGTACTGAGCTCTCACTGAGCTCGGCGGGGGGGAGAACTGTCACAGAGACGGTCGTCTCTGTTTACAATGTGATGGCTGTGATTGGACACAAACGTCACATGATCGGGAGGGCCAATCACTGCGCCCATATCCTGATCTCTGCTCAGCTGGATCCTGTGATCATAATGATCACAGGATCCAGCCACAGCGCGCCGCGTGGCCACACTGCGAGCTTCCGTTCTGCAGGACATTCATACAGGTCCTGTCAGAACAGGGAAGCTCCCACCCAGCCGTATATATACAGTGGCCGGGTGGGAGGTGGTTAAGGGTGTGCATAAGGTATTTACTGGCATAAACAAAATGTTTTACTATCCAAAGTTAAAACAACAAGGGCAGAAGATTTAATAGATGGAAAGTTGAAAAAATGACCGAAGAGCCGTTTTAAGCACTGAAGCACTTCTGGTAAGGCTTCAAATAGCACTTTAAATTGCTCATGTTTGAACAGGCCCAAAAGGCGTAAAGCATGTTTCCTTAACAAAGTAGACATGTGCGATTTGTTTTATTCCGGATTAAAATTCAGAAGAATTTTAGTTTTTCAGAAATTCGGATGTATCAGAATTTCCGAATTACAATAGTACCGAATTTAAACTAATCCGAAAAAATGAAAGAAAAAAATTTGGATGGAATTTGAATTCGAATCATTTTAGAATACTTTTCGAATTTGAATAGTTTTCAAACTCGAAAAGTCCTCGAACTTGAATCGTTTTCCAAAGAGAACAAAATAGAATAGAAAAAAAAAGGAATAGAAAAAAAAAATATACTAGAAAAGAATATAACGGAAAACAAAAGAATAGAATACAACAGAGTAAAACAGCTCTGTTCCACTCCACCTCATTATATTCTTTCATTTTCTGTTATATTCCCCTCTATTGTATTCTATCTTTTTCCATTCTATTCCTCCACTTTCCACTTCACCCCATTGTCCTTGGGAATTGGAAAACTATTCAAATTCGAAAACTGTTCAGATTCGAAAACGATTCGAATTCGAAAAAGATTCAAATTTGAAATTGATTCGAACACTTTTCGAATCGATTGAAAGACGAATAAACAAAACAAATTGCGAAAACAAATTAAACGAATGAAACAAATCTAACTAAGTTTAACATAACAAACAAATTTATGTAAATAACGAATGGAAACGAAAGGAAACAAAACAAATTTTTTCACTCTGCACATGTCTATAACAAAGAAACTTTTACCTATCTTAGCGCAGGGGTAGGCAACCTGCGGCCCTCCAGCTGTTGTGGAACTACATTTCCCATGAGGCATTGCAAGGCTGGCAGTTACAATTACTCCGAGAGGCATGATGGGACTTGTAGTTCTGCAACAGCTGGAGGGCCGCAAGTTGCCTACCCCTGTCTTAGTACATGAGGTGAAGTTGAGCTGAGTTCCACCATCCAATCATGTGCATGAAAAAAATTCATTTTTTTTTAATTTACTGGCATGTGATTGTGTATTCTTTTGCAAATTCGATTCTAAACCTATTCACTTAGCTAAGTGAAAATTCCCTTGCAAAGTGAATATGCTCTACTCTTTTAGTAAAACAGCTCCTCTGGGACAGAAGCTCATTTCAGAAGCTTTATGGACTCTTTATGGCGGAGTTTATTGACAATGTGTAAATGAATATAGTAACTATGCAAATGCTCTGTACTTTTGTGGCAAAGGTTTTCCAAATTGCTGTGGCGGCGACATTACATTTCCGTCAGTAATAGAAAGCCTATATTATTTCCAAGGCACTTTCATGCAGGGTGTGTGAGCGAAAGATTCCCATGGAGCACAGGGCTGACCTGTAGAATGTGTCTGCACACTAGAAGGCCAATAAGGAGAGGTGGATGGAATGATAAGTAATATGATTTACTTACCTCTGCAGGACTGCGCTTTGGGTGTCAGCGTGCACTTTGTCCCCCTCAGACTTTTAATAAAGCTTGAATCCTTCGATATGATTCAATACCTGAACCCAACAAGTTACAAGCGTGTGACATATGCTGCACCGGCTGCCTCTGAGACCCGCTTTAATCAGCAGGGTCACGGTATGAGCACACTGCATTAACGGTAACCTTAGAAACAGGTGACATGGCACTAGACGTTGTCTTGCTTCTGAAGGCAGCTGTAGTACTACCTTATACAGGGTGGAGGAAAAAAATCACACATGCATTGCATTGCCACTGACAAGACCAACATTGTTATTAAAAAAGTTACTAAACCCCCAACAGTAAAACCAGTCTGTATATGCAGTAAAGCATGCTTGTTATACTCACTGGGGAACCTAAGGGGTTAATCCTCTGCATTGCGTAAAAAGGCTGTTTGATCCTGTCTTCTCTGATCCTCCCCTTCTTCCACAGTTCCCAATCTATCTGCTGATAGAACAGAGACTAAGGGCACTCTGCACATGCTCAGTTTGGTGTGTATTGCTAGAGAGTTTTTTTTTTCTTGGGAGAGTGCATGTGATCAGCACAGGGCCAATCAGCACTGCCCAGACAGAGGGTCAGGGGTCATGCAGTCTGATAAGACAGTCAGAGCAGAATGAAAACTCCTCCTACAAGGTTTAACCAGACACTGATAGAAGTCACAAGACTGCTATATACTGCTGATGAGAAAAGGTATTTAGCCGTTTATATTTATGAAAATTATTGCATTTCCATGTTCTGTGTACTGTGGGAGACCAGATATAGTAAATGCAGGGTCCTGAGTTTAATAACACTTTAAGGCCTCATACACACGGGCGTATTAAAAAAAAATAAGCAAAACGTCGGGCCCGACGTCAGGGAAAAATCGGCGTTTTTTTTCGGTGTTTTGCATCGGCGTTAATGAGCGTTAGTGAGCATCGGCGTCAACAGGCATTTAGAAAAAAAAACCCAGCTATTTTTAACCTGAAAATTCCGGTGTCAAAAACGCTGGTACGGCGTTAATGAGCGTTAGTGAGCGTCGGCGTCAATAGGCATTTTTAAAAAAAAAAAACGTTCTGTTGCTATTTTTAAACTGAAAATGCCGGTGTCAAAAATGCCGGTACGACGTTAATGCGCGTTATGAGCATTTTGCCGGCTCGGCGTCAAAAACGCCAAAATGTTACAGCCTCGGAACGCGCTGGCTGTGGGTTCTACTTTCAGGTCACTAACGCCCACACCATCTACAGCTCAAAAACGTTGGCCTTTTTATGGGGCCATTGAATAACATGGAGATAACATTGTAAAAAAACGCTAAAAAATGTGGCTGTAAAAAACACCCATGTGTATGAGGCATTCGATTTAAAATTATTAGTTGTACGAATCAAAAGTGAGTATAAAGAAAACAACAATTAAAGTGATTGTAAAGAATCACTTTGTAAAACAACCCATACAGTTTAAAATCGAACTGAAAGGCAAAATATTTGTATATAGATATAAAAAAACTTTATAAATGCCTTTTTCCCTTTTTATAAGTGATCACATTCCCTCTGTTCTCAAATCCATAAGGGCTGGTGGGAGGAAAAGCAGCAGCAAACTGAGCTTCTTAGTGAATGGGTGTGCAGGGGAGGCATGTCAGGAAAAGTCTGATCATTGAAGGAGAGCACAGCTAGGGAACTGACCACGCTTAAAACAGGCGGTCAGGAGGCAACACGTTGCCTCTTTATCAGCAGTCAAATGCCTCTGACAAGCAATCTGAGCATAGATCGCTTTTCAGAGGAACAGCATTTTCTTGCTGGTACCATGAACAAGCAGTAAATAAAAAAAATCAGTTCTGCTTGTACACATATAGGGGATCAGGATTAAAAGCGCATACAAATGTGCATACATACATTTGAAACACACATACATACACATATATAAACACACACACATAATACATACAGATATACAGTATATAAAACACACACATATACTTTATATATATGCACACACATATATAAACACACACACGTACATGCTCACACATATATGAATACACACACTGATATATAAACACACACACATACATGCACACATGAATATACACACATACATGCACACACATACACACAAACACACATACACATACATGCACACACTAATATACACACATACATGCACACACATACTGTACACACACACACACATACATACATGCACACACATACATGCACGCACACACACATACATGCACACACAAATACAAAAACATACATGCACACACATACACACACACATACTGTACACATACATATATACATACACACACACATGCACACTAATGTACGCACACACACATACACATACATGCACACACACACATACATACATGCACACATACACATACATGCATACATATACACTTACATGCATGCACACACATACACACACACACACATACATGCGCACATGAATACACAAACATACATGCACACACACACATACATACTGTGCACATATATATATGTACACACATACACACAAATACATGCACACACACATACACATACATGCACACACATACACATACATGCATGCACACATACACATACATGCACACACATACATGCACGCGCACATACACATACATGCACGCGCACATACACATACATGCACACGCATACACATACATGTACACACTCATACACATACATGCACACACACAAACACATACATACATGCACGCACACATACATATACATGCACACACACACATACCCATACATGCACACACACATATATAAACGCACATACATAGATAGCCTTTTTAAAAAACTGCAGTACTGTACCTCTTCCTGAGGGGTACTGCACTGTAGGGGGGGGGGGGGCAGAGAGCACAGCACACACCGTACTTTCATTTTAGATCCAAGCAGTGTGAGCAGCTCCCACAGTGCTGATTTACACCCTTGCTGCCTTTACTATCCAGGTATACAGGGGGCCCGCACGAGCCCCTGCAGCATGGGGCCTGGTTGTGATGGCGACTTCTGCAACCCATGTACATCTGCCCCGGTACACACAGAAGCAGTGATGTGCACACCTCAGTCTCCGCACAATAGAGAGAAAGTTCCTCGGTATTTAGTCTGAAGAGATACAACTCTCTCTCCACTTATACCCACCTTGCTTCGGGAATTTTAGTCCAATGACTGCCGTAGTAAAGTTTATTTCTCGAACTTTATCTTCCATGATTCAATGCTGCCAACCATCAAGTCTCTTGAGCTCCTTCTGCTTGTCAGATCCCCTGGTGGATGGAGGCAAGGTAGTGTTCATCCATTCAGCTAAAGCCTATTGTGATTACAGAGAACACTGCAGCACAGTGTCCTAAATCGCTCTCTGTTTCTAGCCAAGCACCTTGTTACAATTAAATTGTGATAACTGACTCATTAGGCACTTTTGTTTTGATGGCAGGAATACTGGTAGAAAATGGTAGCGTGGGCCAAGAATGACACATTACAAGTTAGGTTTGTCTTTATTATAGAAAATGGCATCTCTGAATTAAAAACATTTGTAACCAAATTATTCCTGTTCTTGGGCCCTTTTCACATGGGCACTATCAGGTAGCAAAACCCGGTGGTTGAGAGACATTTTAACTCGCCTCAGCAGCATGTCAAAACCAGGCAATAGCTGCCAGAAAGTCCCATACACATTACTGCAAAAAATAGGACAGGAGATAGCGCCTGCCACCATGGCCTATAGAGGTGAATAGGGCCGTGTTGCAACTGCATCCCATAGACGCGGTTACAGCATGGTGAAGAGGGACTTCATTGTGAAATCCTTTCTTAAATAGGGGCAGCATAACTGTGGGCCAGCCGCTGCTGACAACGCAGTCACCCACAGGTTGTGACTCAGCAGCTGGGCCCATATGGAAGAGACCTTGCAGTTTACTATAATGTAATGATGTAATGATACTACTGAAGGAATCTATTAATCAGAGAGGTGCTCAGCAAACTAAAGGCAGGCAGGGAATCTGTATCAGGAGTACTCACAGATAGCAATGTGTGAATCTGTACAGTTTTGAATCGCTAAGGGTTTGGCAAATCTTCTTCAAAATTTGACAAACCCAACTGAATACTATGGGGAGGGGGGTGAATCTTGTTTTTAAATGTTGGTCATTTTTAGGGTTGATAGGAAAACGACTGCCCCAAAAAAAAATAATGGAAAACTGGACACTGTCATGGGGGACAAGCACCAAAAAAGGGCCATATTAGGACAATGATGCCACAATCATCAGCTGTATATACCGCCGCGGGGCAGGGAATCTCATGTTTACAGCTTATTGGCCCAGGAATGACAGTTGCCTTCAGGGTTTGGCAAATTGCAGATTTATGAACTGAAAGTTTTTGACATTTCATTTACATGTATAAGCTTATATGAGATTTTAGTGTTAAGTTTACATCTACTTTTACCACTTCAGCCCCAGAAAGTTTTACCCCCTTCCTGACCAGAGCACTTTTTGCGATTCGGCACTGCATCGCTTTAACTGACAATTGCGCGGTCGTGCGACGTTGTACCCAAACGAAATAGAGCTTTCTTTTGGTGGTATTTGATCACCGCTGTGTCATTTCTGATCGCCGCTATAAACAAAGAAAAGCGACAATTTTGCAAAAAAAAACTATATTTCTTTCTTTTTGCTAAAATTCAAATCCAAAAAAAAAAATATAAAAAAACATTTTTTTTCATTGGTTTTGGCCAATTTATATTCTTCCTCATATTTTTGGTAAAAAAAAAATCGCAATTGGCGTATATTGATTGGTTTGCGCAAAAGTTGCCGCGTTTACGCATGATGAGAATTCATTTCTGGGTTTTTTTTTTCCTTACTAGTAATGGCGGCGATCTGCAATTTTTAGCGGTACTGCAATATTGGGGCGGACATGTCGGACATTTTTGACACTTTTTTGGGAACAATGACATTTATACAGCGATCAGAAATTTAAATGTCCACTGATTACTGTATAAATGTCATTGGCAGTGAAGGGGCTAACCTGCAGGTGGAGATCTAAGGGTTAACTGTGTTCCCTGAGCGTGTTCTAACTGTGGGGGGGGGGGGCTGGGCTACCATGCGCATAAGAGATCTAATTGATCCCAGTGGCAGGGATCAGTAGATCTCTTATGTCCCCATTGAAAGAGCGGGGAACCGCCGTGTTCCCCGCTCTTTGGCTCTAGCAGCTCATCGCAGCTTGCCGGCGGACATCGGGTCCGCCCGAGCCGCGGGCACACTCCTCCGGAGTGTGTCGGGCATGAGAGTGCGCCGCCGACGGCTCGCGCTCACCCCCTAGCTGCGCCTTTTTACGGCGATTCTCGGGACGCGTCCACACGGCCGCAGTACATATACTGCGCGCGGTGTGGAACCGGTTAACTTATTTATCAAATGAGTAGATACATATGAAACATGTGCAAGCTGATTGTTAGTAAACTGTAGAATAATTGCACAGCTGTGATAATGTGTAACATACCCATTAACTGATGCCACACATTGATTAGGAGGGAATACAGTATTTTGTACCAGTTTACTTTAACCTATGTGTTTTGTGGCACATTTTTATTTATATAGTGCCAGACTACTTCAACACAGGAGTAATAGCAAGGAAACTCTGGAAATTGCCTGGAATGTAAAGACTATGGTATATATGAAATAATATGTTGAGTTGCTATAGTAACAACCTGGAGACTCTGCCAAGTGATGTGTTGCCAGGGTACCAGAAGAAACTCTGCTGGGCCGATGGCTCATTAGGGCCTGCTGCTGGCATGCTGAGTACATGAAATGGTGTATACAGTTTTCTATATAATTTCTGTCACCTTTCTTATCCAGGCAAAACTCAATCACAGAAAGCCATGTGACTCTCAGATAAAATGGTACATTGATACTACCAGGGTTATTCATATGGTGTCATTTTGGACACCTAACACTCTTTGCACAAAAGACATCTTTTTTTTATGGTGATCTTCGTATGTTTGTAGCACCCACCTATGTAGGCTGCTAGGATGTTAGGTAAATTTAGGGGGTTTTTGTAACTCCTATGTAGTCATTGGAGCAGCAGTTGATTTCTGCTCTGGTTGCTCTGGGTTTCACAGGCTGCAGGTTTGACTATTCCAGAAAGCAAGAAACAAAAAAAAAAAGGCCTGGCGCAACCGTGATACCAAAAGGACACAAAGGATAATGGATAATAGTAAGATGGCCCCAAATAAGGGAATAAACCCGCGTCCTGAGCCGCTGCACCCTAACTCAGAGGACAATGAGAGACAGAAAATAAAACTATGGATGGTGCGCTGGAACAGAGGAGGGGTATATAGACAGGACAAAAAATATATTCAAATCAGTGTACTAATACACTACTAATACACTAGTACACAAATACCGCTCAAGGGATGCCAGGCAGCCGGCCCGCTGGGTCATAAGGAGAAGGCTGACGCTGAGAGAAGCCTGTAGAGCGGGGATCCCGCCCGTTGCTCTAGTTCCAGGTTGCAGGCATCAGGAAACACCTGACTCACCCCAAGGGAGCCTCAGGAGCTAATCAGAGGATCGCAGGAGGGAGCGCTCTAAGCCAGGCATATAATGTGGGCACAGAAGAATATGCCAAAGGCACAGGGGAGCCAGCAGAAAAGCTGGAGCCTGAACACAGCAGTGACTACATGTTTCGGGTTAACCCCTTCCTCAGGTCTCATGTTCAGGGTCCAGCAGTGGGAAGGAAATAAATAATGACTCCAGGGGGTGGGACAATCAGCCACCCACAGCTGATTGGACAGCGGGACAATGAGACTGCACTCATTCCAGCAACAAGAGCATATAAATAGCAATAAAGTATATAACACTTGATTAGCTCTTGGAGTGTGAGTAAATATATATATATATATATAGGGAGTCCAAAAAGTGAGTGAGTGGTGAGTAATGAGTGATATTAGCACATACAACAAAGACTGACAGTACCAAACAGCAGGGGAACATAGAAACAGGCAAGGTCAGGAATGGTCACTAATGGACCACATCAATAGAACTAGGTCGATCTGAACAGGCTCACGACCCATAGGTGGGAGAGTTGGTGGAGAAAACTCAGGTATCTATGATAGTGTGGGTATCTAGCTCCTTGTTCAGCCCATGCGGAGAAAAAGAGTGGTTTTTATATATCCACATAGTTTCTCTATTGCAAAGTGAAGAAAACCTTTCATTATCTGTTAAGGAGCCCTTAGGAATGTATTCAATGGCCAACATTGCAGTTTGAAATTCTTCCCATGGTGACGGGCAAAGTGGCGAGGTACGCTGTGCTGATCCTGGCCTTTGGTGATAGCACTCCAATATTCCCCCACTCGTGTATGCAGTGCACGTATCGTATAGTTCTGCCCATGTATAGTAATTTGCATGGACAGGTAAGAACGTGCACCACGAACTGGGTAGAGCAAGTGATGAACAGTCTGGTAAACCTTACCTGATCTGTCAATCACTGAAGATTCACCATGGGGAACTGACTAACATGTCAGACAATCCCTTTTCCTGCACTGGAAGATACCAACTCGGTTATATCAGTAAGGGGTCTGGTGGTAATGGGGGCAATCATACTTTTTAGTGTCTGGGCCCTTCTAAATACCACCTGGGAAACCTCCGGGAGGAGGGCTCCCAAGGTAGGGTCAGACAAAAAAAATGCCATTGCTTATTTAAAATGTAATCTGTAATTACAGTTGAAGCCAGTGATGAATCTGACAATCTGTTTGGGTGGGGTACGGTGGGACCTGTTGTTAGAACAATGGTTGACACAGGACTGAGAGGCCCTTGGAGGAGTCTATGAGGATAACCTTTGTCCAGAAATGTGTTTGTCATAGTCTGGCATTGGAGAGAATAATCTTGCAGTTTGTAACAATTCCTTCTGAGCCTGATGTATTGGCCCTTGGGGATATTGTTTTTCCAAGCCGGGTGGTGGCAACTGTCCAAGTGCAGATATGAGTTGCCAGCAACTGGTTTGGAATCGTTAGTGGTATGGATGACACCCTCATCATGAAACCATTCAAGGTCTAGGAACACTAAACGGCCTGGATCAAGAACGAGGGTAAAGCTAAGACCCAAATTGTTGAAGTTACAGTTGTCAACAAAGGATAGGAAGAGATGTTTATCTCTATCCCATATTAACAACACGTCGTCAATGTAGCGACCATAAAAAATGATGTGCCTCAGGAAAGGGTTGTTGTGCCAAACTGACTGTTCTTCCCACAGGCCCATGGTGATATTCGCATAACAAGGGGCAAAGGTAGCCCCCATGGCTGTTCCCCTAGTCTGCAGATATAATCTACCCTTGGACACAAAATAATTATGCTCTAGGCAGAACCTCATGCTATCAACCAAAAACTCAGCCTGCCGAGAATTGATGTTGTCATGGACACACACCTTGTGGTGAGTCAGGTCTTTCCTGATGTCTGCAACCTGGAACTAGAGCAACGAGCGTCATCCCCGCTCTACAGGCTTCTCTCAGCATCTGCCTTCTCCCAATGACCCAGCGGGCCGGCTCCCTGGCATCCCTTGAGCGGTATTTGTGTGTCTCCTTTACCGGGCTGACAGCTCCAGCTGATTGAGGGTGATCTACGGCTGCTAAGGTTACCTTCAACACTCCATATTTTTCCTGAGGGTTACAGTCTGCAGAACCTCACTAGAAGGCACCTGGAGGAAGCTGTTCCTTGGCCTCATGACTGGTGACTGGGTGCTATTGTGATGTCTGAGTCAAGTAGTTCTTTTTTCATGGGGTCCCTACCTCTGGCATTTCCCTTAGTCACTCCAAAGGGGGAAAAATTCTTAAGTATAGCAGAAGATTTACTTCTGAGGATCATAACACAGAGAAGAGTGTCCTCTTATTGCACCTTATAGCCTGGAGTATCCCATAAACTGCACCTTCTGCATTGTTCAAGTTTCTAGAGATAAATCACAAAAAAAAGACATTTCTCTAGACTGCTCCGTCGTTGTGTCAGTGTGCTTGAACTGCGCTCTGGTGTGTGATGGCATCTGCATTAGTAGGGGAGATTTTTTATCGTCATCATCAAACAGCTGCTCCATCGAGGGTATCTCTACATGTAAAAAAGAAATGTATAAAACATAATTCCCTTTTGAGGATTCCTAGTTTGGGAGTAGAATTAGGTAATCTTTGCTTATGGATGACCTTGGACAGATAGCCATTGTATGAAATGCCATTTTTTTTTGTTATTACCAAAAGAAGGGAGACAATGCCTTTATTTCCTTGCAGGGCTTTACATTTCTAAGGTTTGTTCAACCATAAACCAGTACACAAGGCCCCAAATTAGAACATTGTAGATGACACCACTGAGGGCAAATTATGTATATGTTATCTTCTACTTGTATTGGGAGTGTAGTTCCCAATTGTCCTGTTGCAGAGCAGAAGTGAGGTCAATGCACAGTATGGCATCTGTGTGTAGTGTACTCAGATAAGAGCCCCTCTGAAACTTCTGGAGCATTCTTGCAACTGACAGTGGTCATGCGGCACTTGGCCTAGAACATTTCTGGTTCTACTGGGTCAGCTACAGGGCTTGTGTAGATAGGTAATTGTAGTTTACTTTTAGGTGCATTTAGCTTATGTTTAGGATCAGTTTGACATGCTTCTGAATTCTATCTGAGTTCCTTCACAAAACCAAATAATTTGCAGTTGACCTTACTTTTAGGTGCATTTAACTTGCTTTTGGGATTGGTTTGACATGCTTCTGAGTTCCTTCACAAAACCAAATAGGTTGCACTTAACCTCCTTTTAACGTCCAGTTGACCTCCTTCTAACCTTATTCACATTGATTTGGCATTTCCATTAATATGGAGTAAAGCAGTTCTAATGCAAATACAAAGTATGTGCTCACGGGCCCATAGGGGGTTGGGACATGTGTGGTGGATCTCGATTGTTGTAGTAGACCATTGCTGTGCTTAATGGACTGAGAAGCCTTGTCAAAGAAAAATATGTTATTATACAGGTATTAATAAATTATAATAAACCAATGGTATGTCATGTCTGTTGAAAAGGGAGGATACAGTAGATGGTATGGCTACTGAAAATTATGTCACGTAATACTACCATCAGCAAATTATGCTTCCAAATTCAAGTGTTAATTATAATTATTGGGCCATTTTTGCTTTATTAGGTGGTGATAAAGAGCCCCCCCCCTCCATCCTCTCTGCAATTGAGGGTACTCCCAATTACAATAAGAGATTTTCTGACTTGTTAAAAGATACCCCTGCAAGTGGGTCTAATCTTTTTCTGCTATGGAGAAGAGGTGTCAGGAAGGGCATGCCAGCAGGCAAAATGTCTGTGCAGATGCAGCCTGAAATATAGTCATACAAAATCGCATGCCTGCAGTGGACCTCTTTCTAAGCTGCATCTAGCTGCTTCAAGTTGCTTTGATACTCCTATGCTTTAAAGTGGTAGTAAACTCCACTTTGGGATTTTTACCTACAGGTAAGCTTATAATAAAGCTTACCAGTAGGTAAAATGAATATCTCCTAAATGTGCACCATTTAGTAGATATTGGCTTCTTTAGCAGACGGTGACGTCACCAGCTCATGTGCTCTGAAGGGACGGTATACTCATGCTGTTTCTGCAGAGCTCTGTGCTGCGGGGGTGACATTATTGTGGCTCGGCTATTTAAATGGCCGGAGACCGCGGACCGGGAAGGAAAAGCGGGTGAAAATGGAAGCCTTGTCAGCGAACACAGCGCACCGCTGTAGGGCTTAGTTTCAAGGTAAGTCTTTCATTCATGCTGTGCTAGTATGCAATACATACTAGCACATTATGCTATCACCTTGCAGGTGGACCAAACATTTTTTTTTTTTTTTTAAATAACTTTACTACTGATTTAATGGAGAGTAAAGCAGTTTTGAAATTAACCAAAAGTCCATGTACACTAGCTCCCAGGAGATTCTGTATTGAGCTGGTCAGCCAATGGCACAGAGAGTCAATCCAAAGTTGGTGAAATGATTGAAAAATATTAGTAGGCAGGCCAAATCTGAGATGGCTATGAGAGAGGTACAAATTGGAATAAATTGGATAGTATATATTCAGTACTGGAGAAGGTGAGAGAAAAGTGATTATTTAAGAGGTTATTGATGTGTTATAAGATCGAAAAAAATGGAGGCTACCTTCGCTTTGTGCTGTGGAATGAGTATCACAACTTGTAAAATGTACTTAGTAATATTTTGAGTTATGATTACAATTAGTGTTGAGCGAACCCGGACTGTAACGTTCGGGTCCGTACCGAACTTTCGGGTGTCCGGGGCACGGACCCGGACATTTCAAAAATCGTTCGGGTTCGGTCCGGGGTTCTGCTATTTTACTCCACGTGTTGAGAAGCTGCAGGGCAGCCAATCAACAAGTGTTTCACTGGTTTGCCCTTAGAAGCCATCACAGCCATGCCTACTAATGGCATGGCTGTGATTGGCCAGTGCATCATGTGACCCAGCCTCTTTATAAGCTGGAGTCACAGTGCTGCAGTCACATGCTCCTTGGGTTAGTGTAGGGAAAGGTAGCTGACTGCGTGAGGGACAGATTTGAGACATTTTAAGACCTGATCCTGCATCCTGAGATAGATTACTTTACAACTGCTGTCTGTGCTGTTGCTCTGAGGATAGATAGCAGAAATTAGAGATTTCACATACCGCTGCTTTGAGTTGCAGATCAAACTCTGCTTAAAACAACGATCGCTACGATCG
>BLSH010438892.1:605993-654627 GCA_018402905.1 Glandirana rugosa | reverse complement strand
CTGTGAGTTTCTGAACCTCCCCCCCCCTACTTCTAATTGTAACAGGCAGTGCACATTAACAATGTTCATGGGCAATACAAACCCAAAAACCCATAGTCCATCTTGGGAGCAAGCAAGAGAGGGTGGCTACATTCCTATGTTCCACCCTCCTAGTTAGGCTGCTGGTTAAATTCAGTTTTTGTCTCTTTGTGCAATCAGAGAAGCAGTGATTGTTTAGTCTGGTCTGTTCAGGGCTTCACAGGCTGGGAATTTGATTGATTCCCCCTGCCTGTAGAAGAAGATTCTAGAGCAGTGATGGCGAACCTTGGCACCCCAGATGTTTTGGAACTACATTTCCCATGATGTTTAACTACACTGCAGAGTGCATGAGCATCATGGGAAATGTAGTTAAAAAACATCTGGGGTGCCAAGGTTTGCCATCACTATTCTAGAGTTTAGGGAGGGAGAATTTAAATGTCCAGCCTGACTATTGAGCAGAGCCTAGATGCTGGCTGAGGGAGCTGATGAATAGTTTTAAGCCCTGGATAGATTGTCTTCCACTGGAATGGATCAGTGACCTTCAGGGAGCTGATTGCCATACCCCACTGCCCTTTCATGTTTCAAGTTACTACCAGCAATATATACTAACAAGACATTCCCTAGACTGTTTAACCCCATGCTTACTAGGCACTTAAACCCCCTCCCTGCCCAGGCCAATTTTCAGCTTTCGGCGCTGTCACTCTTTGAATGACAATTGAGCGATCATGCTACACTGTACCCATATGACATTTTTACAATTTTTTTTCACACAAATAGAGCTTTTTTTTGGTGGTATTTACTCCCCACTGGGGTTTTTTATTTTTTGCTAAACAAACCAAAAAAGACTGAAAAGTTTGAAAAAGAAAAAAAAAACAGTTTTCATAGTTTGTTATAACATTTTGCAAACAGGTAATTTTTCTCCATCATTGATGTGCGCTGATGAGGCTGCACTGATGGGCACTGATGAGGCTGCACTGATGGGCATTGATAGGTGACACTGATGGTCCCTGATCAGGATGCACTGATGAGGTGGCACTGATGGGCACTGATAGGCTGCACTGATGGGCACTGATAAGGCACCACTGATGGGCACTGATAGGTGACACTGATGAGGCGGCACTGGTGGACACTGATCAGAAGGCACTGATGAGGCTACACTGATGGTTGGCACTGATACGTGGCACTGATGGGTACTGGTGGGCACTGATAGGCCACACTGAAGGGCACTAATATGTGCCACTGAAGGACACTGAGAGGTGGCACTAATAGGCGACACTCATATGTGGCACTGATGAGCACTGATAGGTGGCACTGATAGGTGGCACTGACGATGATGCACTGATGGTCATGATTGGCAGCACTGATGGGCACTGACAGGTGGTACTGGTGGACACTGATAGGAGGCATTGGTGGGCACTGATTAGCAGTACTGGTGGGCACTGGTAGGTAGCACTGGTGGGCACTGCTTAGCAGCAGTGGCTGTCTGCTTGTGTGGGACCGATATCCCTCTTACAAAAGCCTGCATTCAGCTTTATTTTTTTCTCCTCAAGCTGTTGGTGTAAGGAAAAAAAAAGCTGATTACCGGCTTGTTTACATCATGCGATCAGCTGTCATTGGCTGACAGCTGGTCACATGGTAAAGGGCCGGGATTACGGCTATAGCATGGACGTGAAGTGGTTAATGAGCCAGAGTGAAAGGACGGTGGCCGTGTGACTGGCTGCCTCTGTACCAACTCATTACAGCGGCCCCATCGGGGACAGAGCTACACCTACATGCACTGGGACCAGAGCTACCCTCTAACAGGAAGTCACAGCAGCAATATAGAAATAAATTAATTGGGAGGTTTGGAAGATGTGGAGAGCAATAGAAAGTCATTTTTGAGTTAAAATAAAACTAAAGGTAAAACTGTTTTTTTTCATTTTGTATAGAGTAATGGAGGGTTATAACGCTTCTCTTTTTTTTTTTTTTTTGCCATCTGTGTCCCGTTGGGTAGACTCTCCATTCACTTCCATTCCCATAGCCAATACAGGAAGTGAGAGGAAATCCCTCCAAAGTGAAGGGAATCTCTGGTTGTCACCAGGGTCATCAAAACTTGTGTCCCCATTGGAACATGTGCTCTCTGTTACTATTGCAGTTTCAAAAGTTATTTTCAATATTTTTAAATCTACAACTTTCATTAAAGTATAAATTCAGTTTAAAATAGAAAGGACAGGCAAACCATTATTATCATTATTATAAATACCTTTTTTTTAAAATAAGTAATCACATAATCTCTGTTCTCAGCTGCATAAGGGGTTTAGAGAGCTAGGGGTGGAGAAACAGCAGAACACTGATCTTCCCAGTGAATGGTTGTGCAGGGAGGTGTGTCAGCAGAAGTCTGACCATTGGAGGACAGGCAGGCTGTTCTCTAAGCACAGCTAAAAAACTGACCACGTTGGGATGGATGTGCTCTCGTGCCTGGCGTGATCAGTTTGAATAGGAAAGCAGGGGGACTGACAGGAAAAGCAGGTATTTCACACAAACAGAACAGGATACTATTTAAAGTGGTTGTAAACCTCAGGCATAAAAAAAAATGAACAAAGCATATCCCTCTATAGTGTGTAAGTGTCTCAATCCAGAGCCCTACGTGTAATTTCTGTCTGCTGCCTCCTTTCTTTGTATCAGAATTAATCACTTCTGACAAGTTTTCCTGACACCAAGAGAAAAATGGTGACAAGGGAGGGACCTCCAGCAGATTGACAGCCTCAGCTCTGTTGCTGTCTGCTTTGTGGAGAAGGTTGTGTTCCTTCCCTCCAATCAGCTGTCAGAGCTCACCTCACTGAGCTCTGCAGAGTGTAACTTCAGCTCTCTGCCCCCTTTCTGTGACAGCTCAGACAAGCGTTATAAATTCTGGACTTTCAACAGATGTACAGAAGAAAAGACTGCAGATAAACAGGTGCAACTTATATAGGAGATTTGTTTCATTGCTGTGTATCACCTGAGACCAGACACTTCACTGGGTATATAGAAGGGTTTACAACCACTTTAACACAAGTACATGGTACAACATACACATATCATAAATACACTATATTGTCAAATGTATTGAGACACCTGCCTTTACATGCACATGAACATTAATGGCATCCCAGTCTTAGTCCGTAGGGTTTAATATCGAGTTGGTCCACCCTTTCCAGCTATAACAGCTTTAACTCTTGTGGGAAGGCTGTCCACAAGGTTTAGGAGTCCCGACCTCAACCCGATAAAACACCTTTGGCAGACTGCGTGCCAGTCCTTCTCGTCCACATCCGTGCCTGACCTCACAAATGCGCTTCTGGAAGAATGGTCAAACATTCCCATAGGATAGAGCTGTTATATCTTCAAAAGGTGGGCCAACTCAATACTGAACCCTACGGACTAAGACTGAGATGCCATTAAAGTTCATGTGTGTGTAAAGGCAGGTGTCCCTATACTTTTGACCAAATAGTGTATAAAATGTCGGGGCAACATATTATTTTAAAAGAGTTGCTGGTGATCCTGCCATAAATGCTCTAGCCCAGTCCCCCAATTGTGCTCCTAAGTTGTCACCCTTTCACACTGGCGACGTCATTTTAACGTACATTAGTATAGCCCACTATTGTCACATTCAGAAAACCACCCGGAGGAATGCCATTCTGCCATCTCTTGAGTACTTATAGATAAGTGGCTGGAAAGATGCTGGAAAAGATCAGCAACTCTAATATGCAACAGCTGAAAAAAGTTGATAACAAGTAAAAAAAAGTTGATAACAAGTATCTTATTTGAAAAAAAAAAGACAATTGTTTATAGTATGAAGTGCTTTAGCAAACTAAATGTCATTCAGTTAGGATTTACATCTTCATATACTTCCTGGAGAGTATTGGCATTTTACCAAAAAATGTACCTTTTTGGTCTGATGCTGCCCTTCAACCAACAAAGCGCACAGCTCAGCGTCTGCTATTGCACTGAAAATAGCCATGCATTCCAAATATTTGTTTGAAGGATTTGTGGCATCATTATCACAAAAGTATCAACAGTGCTTGTGACAACGAAACTTCGGAGCTTAGAACATTTTTGCATTTTTCCATGAAAAAGAGTTACAGAATGACTTCTAATGTAAACAGTGATATCAATCAGTAAGAGACTACAAAGGGGCTCATTCCAGCACCTGTAATCACAGGGAGCCTGCAGAATTTAGCATAGAGATCAGATAAAAGGAAGTTTTCTCTCTGTATCTACTTTCATACGGGCATTAAAGCTTTGGATACTTGAACTTATGCACCATGAAATGAGTTGGATTTTTGTTAACTTTGGCATGGTGCAGCAAGTTGAAAGTAAAGGGCAGAAGGTGAACTTGAAATGTTGCCTGCAAGGATTTAAGCAGTAGCTCTGTAAATAGTGACTCTGCGGTATGTACAGGTAACAGAGGAATGCTGGCCAGGTTGCTGTGCTAAAGAATATCCGTGATGCTCCTGCAGCCCGCATTTTTATGCTCATTTCTCTATATCTGACTATGCTTAAAGTGGATGTAAACCCTCACATATACCCAGTAAAGTGAAAAGCATCAGATGATACACAGAGATTAAACAAATCTCCCTACATAAGTTTTACATGTACTGTATATCGGCTGTCTTCATCTTTATATAGTGTTTAGAAAGCGCTCTTCATGTTAGGAGATTTTCTCCTCCTGGTTAACACTGCAGTGAAGCCTGGGCATACAGCCAAGACCGCTGATTGGAGGAAAGGCACACACCCCCTCTCCTCATAGGTAGAGACTTTCAGCTCTATTTGTTGTATCATTCAGGGCTCTGCTAATCGATTATAGCATCCTTCCCAACACAAAACTCAGGCTGCTTTTATCATATGTGTCGGAGAACTTCTCAGGAGTTATCAGGCTGATAACAGAAGAACAGAGCAGGAGACAGCTACGGGACTTAGTGCTTTGAAGAGAGATGAGAAAACACTGCAGATATATGTGCCCAGCTCAAATTTCATGAATCAGGGTTTACATCCACTTTAACATGCAGAATCTCATTATTGCTAATTGCCCCTGTTTGCAGTTATTGATCAGCCCCCGTACGCTCTATGCCCTACGTTCAAAAAACGATGTGAGTTTTTTTTTTTTAGCATATTAAGGCATTTCGCTCGCATATACTTCAACAGGAGTGCATATAAATGCATGCCATGCATATTTTCATGCCTGAAGATCTCTCCTATGATAGAACTGCTGTCCTTCCTTGCCCAGCCCAGGAAGCAAATTCTGGAAACAAAAACACTTGTAAAATGCCCAAAAAACTCCTGAAAAAATTATTTCAAAACACCAGGAATGCAAACTAACAGCACCCTGCTTTCAGTAATAGATACTGAGATTATTTTAAAATGTCTCTATAGAGGAGCAGCATTGTCACCTTAGGGTAGGACTACAGATCAGTGGCGGCTGGTGCTCAATTTTTGTTGGGGGGGGCGGCAAACAAACCCCACTGCCTGCTCGCTCGCAAGCCCGCCAGTCTCGCACTTACCCCATCCAGGTCGCGGGTGGCTTCCCCAGCTTTTCCTCCTGGCCCAACCAATTGCTTCTCCTCCCAATCTGGTCTTAGGACCTACTTCCTGTCCTGATTGGCCAGGAGGAGAAGCAGGAAGACAATAGCCAATAGTTCTGCGCCCTGAGCCCAGCCTCTGGCTCTAATCGTGTGCTTCACAAAAAAAAAACAACTCATACAACTCTATGCGCCCTGCATGGCGTTTAGTGGCTGGCACATAGAGATTAGGAAGGCAGCGCCCCTGCACCCCTTATGGAGGGGCCGCTGCTGCTACAGACTCACCTGTGCCTCCCATTTTCTCCATACCATAGGTAGGAAATGTTCTGTAGTCTACAGAGAGAGAGCTTGGAGCAATGCTAACTGATAACAGCTGGTAGAGGAAAAGACCAGATAAAAGAACATTTTCTCCCTATATCGACTTTCATACGGGCATTAAAGTTTTGGATACTTATGCACCATGAAATGAGTTGGGTTTTTGTTAATATTGGCATGGTGCAACAAGTTGAAAGTATAAAGGGCAGAAGCAGAATCTGAATGTTGCCTGGAAGGAATTAACCAATAGCTCTGTAAATAGTAACTCTTCAGTATCTACAGTAAGAGCAGAATGCTGGTCAAGCTGTTGTGCTAAAAAATATCCATAATGTTCTGCAGCCACAAAAAAAATATTTTTTAACCACTGCACCTCCGGAAGGTTCATCTCCTTTCCTGACCAGTCCATTTTTTGCAATACGGCACTGCGTTACTTTAACTGACAATTGCGCGGTTGTGCGACACTGTACCTAAATTAGGGCTGCAACTAACGATTATTTTCATAATCGATTAGTTAGCTGATTATTGTTTTGATTAATCAGATAACAACCTTAAACAAGTGTAGTGTATAATTTAGTTAATATATAAAGTTTAAAATAAAAGGCAATTTATTCTTAAATATCTCTATACAGTGGTAAATATAAATAACCAACTATATGGTTAGGGAGCAAAATCTCTAATCCACTCTGAGAATAACAGACAGAAGAGATATAGTGTATATACTATTGGAGGAGATATGCTGTATATACTATTAGAGGAGATATACTGTATATACTATTAGAGGAGATATACTGTATATACTATTAGAGGAGATATACTGTATATACTATTAGAGGAGATATGCTGTATATACTATTAGAGGAGATATACTGTATATACTATTAGAGGAGATATACTGTATATACTATTAGAGGAGATATACTGTATATACTATTGGAGGAGATATACTGTATATACTATTAGAGGAGATATACTGTATATACTATTAGAGGAGATATACTGTATATACTATTAGAGGAGATATAATGTATATACTATTAGAGGAGATATACTGTATATACTATTAGAGGAGATATAATGTATATACTATTAGAGGAGATATAGTGTATATACTATTAGAGGAGATATACTGTATATACTATTAGAGGAGATATAGTGTATATACTATTAGAGGAGATATACTGTATATACTATTAGAGGAGATATACTGTATATACTATTGGAGGAGATATACTGTATATACTATTAGAGGAGATATAATGTATATACTATAAGAGGAGATATAATGTATATACTATTAGAGGAGATATACCGTATACACTATTAGAGGAGATATACTGTATATACTATTAGAGGAGATATACTGTATATACTGTTGGAGGAGATATACTGTATATACTATTAGAGGAGATATAATGTATTTACTATTAGAGGAGATATACTGTATATACTATTAGAGGAGATATACTGTATATACTATTAGAGGGGATATACTGTATATACTATTAGAGGAGATATACTGTATACACTATTAGAGGAGATATACCGTATATACTATTAGAGGAGATATACTGTATATACTATTAGAGGAGATATACTGTATATACTATTGGAGGAGATATGCTGTATATACTATTGGAGGAGATATGCTGTATATACTATTAGAGGAGATATAATGTATATACTATTGGAGGAGATATACTGTATATACTATTAGAGGAGATATAATGTATATACTATAAGAGGAGATATAATGTATATACTATTAGAGGAGATATAATGTATATACTATTAGAGGAGATATACTGTATATACTATTAGAGGAGATATACTGTATATACTATTGGAGGAGATATGCTGTATATACTATTAGAGGAGATATAATGTATATACTATTAGAGGAGATATACTGTATATACTATTAGAGGAGATATACTGTATATACTATTGGAGGAGATATACTGTATATACTATTAGAGGAGATATAATGTATATACTATAAGAGGAGATATAATGTATATACTATTAGAGGAGATATACCGTATACACTATTAGAGGAGATATACTGTATATACTATTAGAGGAGATATACTGTATATACTGTTGGAGGAGATATACTGTATATACTATTAGAGGAGATATAATGTATTTACTATTAGAGGAGATATACTGTATATACTATTATAGGAGATATACTGTATATACTATTAGAGGAGATATACTGTATATACTATTAGAGGAGATATACTGTATATACTATTAGAGGAGATATACTGTATATACTATTAGAGGGGGTATACTGTATATACTATTAGAGGAGATATACTGTATATACTATTAGAGGAGATATACTGTATATACTGTTAGAGGGGATGTACTGTATATACTATTAAAGAAGATATACTGTATCTACTATTAGAGGAGATATACTGTATCTACTATTAGAGGAGATATACTGTATATACTATTAGAGGGGATATACTGTATATACTATTAGAGGAGATATACTGTATATACTATTAGAGGAGATATACTGTATATACTATTAGGCTTCATGTACACGGTACGTTTATAAAGCTCTCCTGAACGATGGAACTTAACAAGTAGTAACCGACCGTTAAAAAAGGTTGTTGTGCTGCGTTTACATGTCACGTTTATGCGTGCTTAGCCACATTTGCATTTAGAAGCCTTTTTACATTGTAAAAGGTCAGAAATGTCTTTCCAATTAAAACACAGCTAAACATGAGTTATCGCATTTAGATGCGTTTCCACGCTGTTACAAGCATTAAGCGTTTCAAATGCTAATTAACTTCAGTCCTGAACGCAATTTTTTGCTTTAAAAAAATGCCACTAAGCTCAACTGCCTTTAAATGACTATAAACTAATCAGTGTACATGGACAGATAAGATAACATAGAGGAGAGTTCAGGGGCTGCTGAAAAAAAAAACGCCCAACTGCTCCTAAACATCCGTTTATCAGCAGCAGTGTACATGAGGCCTTAGAGGTTGAATCTGGTAAATGTCAGACTCTGAGATCACATTTTTTATTTAAAGAAAAAAAAAATGAAAGACTGTTTTGCGGATTTTCAGACAGAACTGTAATATATTATGTATGACAGACTCCCTTGTCATAGGCAGGTGGCTTGATAAAAGCTCCCTGTGCCTGCAGTCACATATGCTGGCCATACGAAAACAATGTCTTCCTTAAAAAAATGTAATTTTAACCGGATTACTGCTGCAGAGTGGCAGTGAATCACCGTCTATAAACGGCAATCCGTGCACGCGCAGCTAGGGACGAGCACGCCGCCGGGGGCGCGCTCTCGTGCCCGCCGTGCGTTCCCTGAGTGGGGACACGGGTCGGGCGGACTCAATGTCTGCCAGCGACCCGCAATCATCTGTTAGAGAAGAAAAGCAGGTAACACATTGGTTCCCTGCTGCGTCAAGCGACATGACAGAGATCTACTGATCCCTGTCACTGGGATCAGTTAGATCTCTTATGCCACTGCCAGCCCAGCCCCAACACAGTTAGAACACTCTGCAGAAAGGGAAATAGAGGGCTGATGGGAAGACCCTCCAGTTAATGGAGTGGCAGCCGCCACCAGTGTAGGAATCTGTTTTGGTACAGCTGTACCTGGTCCCTGGTAGGGTTCCTCAGACTTTTTGTTGAGTCTTCTTTTCCCAAAAAGGTGTAAAAAATGTCCGACATATCTGCCGCAATATCACAGTCCCGATAAAAATCGCAGATCATCGCCATTGCTAGTAGAAAAAAATTTGTAAAACTACCATAAATTAATTGTCATGGTTTGTAAACGCGGCAACTTTTGTGCAAACCAATCAATATACGCCGATTGTGATTTTTTTTTACCACAAATATGCAGAACTAGATATATCGGCCAAAACAGATGAATAAATTCATTTTTTTTGGACATGTATTATTGCAAAAAGTAACAAATATTGTTTTTTTTTCAAAATTGTCTGTTTTTTTGTTTATGGCTGTGATCAGAAATGGCGCAGAGGGGATCAAATACCACCAAAAGAAAGCTCTATTTGTGGGAAAAAAAGGATGCCAATTTTGTTTGAGTGCAACGTCACACGACCGCGCAATTGTCAGTTAAAGCGACGCAGTGCCGAATCGCAAGAAGTGCTCTGGTCCTAACGTGGGAAATCCTTCCGGGGCTGAAGTGGTTAAGAATGTTTGTTGATTTTCTAATCGTTAGTGGGGTCAAATCAATGTTCATTTTAGACCACAGTGATGGAAAAATTGGAAGGAGCAGAATAGAACACTTCTTGGTCAAAGGAATTTTCGGACAGTGTATGTGGTTTTGCACAGAGCAGCCATGATTCTCCTCTTCTGGGGTCCCCCACCATCACTGGCTCTTGCTGCCTTCAAAGTGCGCCCCATGGAAAGCTGCAAAGTATAGTATAGAGTGTCCCTATAGCAAGGTAAAAAAAACTTCTGCCTTTAGAACCACTTACTTCCTGCCCAGGACTACGTGTCCCATGAGGCATTGCTCCTCACACATTCACAAGTTCTCAGGCACTTACTGACATGTATGGACGGTGTATTGAGATGTATGTGTGCTTCACTGTATTTCCTGATATGTAAACAAATAATGCATTCTGTATGCTGGCCAAGTAATCAGCTGGCCGGTTAATCGATTATGAAAATAGTTGACAACTATTTTCATAATCGATTAATTGTCGATTAATCGATTAGTTGTTTTGGCCCTAACGCAAATAACATTTATTTATGTCCATTTTTCCCCCACAAATAGAGCTTTCTTTTGGTGGTATTTGATCACCTCTGTGGTTTTTAATTTTTTGTGTTATAAACAAAGAACGAGTGACAATTTTGGAAAAAAAAAAACAATATTATTTACTTTCTGCTCTAAAACATATCCAATAAAAAATGTAAAGAAATCTAATTCCTTCATCGATTTAGGCCAATATGTATTCTGCTACTTATTTTTTTGGTAAAAAAGCCCAATAAAAGTATACTGATTGGTTTGCACTAAAGTTTAACGTCTACAAACTATAAGATGTTTTTTGTTTATTTTTTATTTACTTATTCTAGTAATGGCGATCATCAGTGTCTTATAGCGGGACTGCGATATTGCAGCCGACAAATCGGACACCTAACTGACACTTTTCACCAGGGACATTATTACAGTGATCAGTGCTAAAAATATGCACTGTCAGTGTACTAATGGCACAGGCAGGGAAGGGGTTAACATCAGGGGCGATCAAAGGGTTAACGGTGTGCCTAGCTAATGTTTAAGTGTCGTGGGGGAGGTGCTTTTACTAGTGGATGGCATTTGTCAGTGTTTTTGCTTTACAGAAACACAGGATCCATGCCTTCTGTACTGACAGAAAGGCAATCAGCCGTAGGACCCGCTGATCAGCTCCTGCTGTGTAAAATCTAAGCAGGAGTGAGCCATCAGTGGCACGCACTTGCGCCCAAAACCCGGAAGTGCAGAATCAAGTATATATACAGTGCTGCCCATAATTATTCATACCCCTAGCAAATTTTGACTTAAAGTTACTTTTATTCAACCAGCAAGTCATTTTTTGATGGGAAATGACATAGGTGTCTCCCAAAATATAATAAGATGATGTACAAGAGGCATTATTGTGGAAAACAAACATTTCTCAGCTTTTATTTACATTTGAGCAAAAAGTGTCCAGTCCAAAATTATTCATACCCTTCTCAATAATCAATAGAAAAGCCTTTATTGGCTATTACAGCAATCAAATGCTTCCTATAATTGCAGACCAGCTTTTTGCATGTCTCCACAGGCATTTTTGCCCATTCATCTTTAGCAATGAGCTCCAAATCTTTCAGGTTGGAGGGTCTTCTTGTCATCACCCTGATCTTTAGCTCCCTCCACAGATTCTCAATTGGATTCAAGTCTGGACTCTGGCTGGGCCACTCCAAAATGTTAATGTTGTTGTCTGCTAACCATTTCTTCACCACTTTTGCTGTGTGTTTTGGGTCATTATCATGCTGAAATGTCCACTGGTGCCCAAGGCCAAGTTTCTCTGCAGACTGCCTGATGTTGTCGTTAAAAATCCTCACGTATTGCTCTTTTTTCATGGTGCCGTTTACTGTGATTAGGTTCATTGACTGAAAAACACCCCCAAAGCATTAGGATCCCACCACCATGTTTGACAGTGGGGATGGTGTTCTTTGGGTTGAAGGCTTCTCCGTTTTTACGCCAAATGAAGGGAACATCATTGTGACCAAACAATTACATTTTTGTTTCATCTGACCATAACACAGAAGACCAGAAGTCTTCTTCTTTGTCCAGATGAGCTTTTGCAAAGTCCAAGCGAGCTTTTGTGTGCCTTATCTGGAGAAGTGGCGTCCTCCTTAGTCTGCATCCATGGAACCCAGCAGTGTGCAGTGTCCGTTGGATTGTCTGCCTTGAGACATTGCCACCAGCAGAGCCCAGAATCACCAGGATGGCCTTGGTGGTGATCCTTGGATTCTTTTTCACCTCTCTAACTTTCATCCTGGCCAGCACAGCTGTCACTTTTGGCTTCTGACCACCTCCTCTGAGATTTTCCACAGTGCGAAACATCTTGTATTTTTTAATAATACTTTGCACTGTAGCCACTGGAACTTGAAAACATTTAGAAATGGCCTTGTAGCCCTTTCCTGACTTGTGAGCAGCCACAATGCACAGCCGCAGGTCCTCACTGAACTCCTTTGTCTTAGCCATGACTGTCCACAAACCAACTGCAGAGAGCTGCTGTTTTTCACCTGTTGAGTTGATTAAAACAGCTGTTCCCAATTAATCAGGGTAATTAGGATGCTGTAGAACAGCTTGGACTATTTGGAATGGTATAGAACTTTTGATTTTCCCACAGACTGTGACAGTTTGAGAAGGGTATGAATAATTTTGGACTGGACACTTTTCACTCAAATGTAAATAAAACCTGAGAAATGTTTGTTTTCCACAATAATGCCTCTTGTACATTGTCTTATTATCTTTTGGGAGACACCTGTGTCATTTCCCGTCAAAAAAATTGCTTGCTGGTTGAATAAAAGTAACTTTAAGTCAAAATTTGCCAGGGGTATGAATAATTATGGGCAGCACTGTATATGTGGCCAACCTGTAGCAGTGAATGTGCTATGGGCGGTCGGCAAGTGGTTATAGACGGAATATTTTCTTCTATTTATTTATAATGGTGGAAGGCAGCATGTCATTGAAAGGAGGGATACAAAGAACTCACAGAATAAACTCCATTCACACTTTTATGCTTTCTTATGCTCATTTCCATACGCTGGACTACGCTCAGCATGCAGAATCTCATTCTTTCTAATTGTCCCTGTTCACACATGTATGCTCACCCTACGTTGTATGCCCTAAAAAAAAGTATTATATTCAGGCATTTTTGGTCTAACAGACTTTAATGGGAGCATATGTAAACGCACAATATGCGTGAACAATCATTCCCACTACTCAAATTTTCAAAGCGCGATTGTCACATGATTCTGTGTATCACGTAGGGCCAACCCATTCACTTAAAGCTCCTGCTCCTTTTCAGATGACATGCTTCACAGGATTTTTAAAAGCATGATTTTCAGCGTAATTCTTTTGTGCGACAGTTGCGTCAAAATCACAAAGCATTTGGGGTGCCATTGAAAGATAATGGCACTCAAATGAGCATTGAATTCATATACAGTGCACACAAAAAACAATGAATTTTACCAAAAAAAAAACGCATGTATTTTATTGTATATAGCATTAAATTAAAGTGCAAGAAATTACTGATAATTATGCATCTGCTAAATGTGCTACTAGTTCTTATTGTCCATCCAAATAGCCAAAAATAACTAAACAACAAAAGTCTGTAAATTGTGCTAAACCACCAACACATGTATACAGCTTAATCTTACTGCTCCATCGCCTCTGGCCAGAACTCTGAGCCGTGTGGTGATGACAGTGTTCTAACCCCTCTACGCGTTTCGTCATTAGACATCTTCAAAGGAGTGGAAGCCATTATACAGGGTGGGCCATTTATATGGATACACCTTAATAAAATGGGAATGGTCGGTGATATTAACTTCCTGTTTGTGGCACATTAGTATATGTGAGGGGGGAAACTTTTCAAGATGGGTGGTGACCATGGTGGCCATTTTGAAGTCAGCCATTTTGAATCCAACTTTTGTTTTTTCAATAGGAAGAGGGACATGTGACACATCAAACTTATTGGGAATTTCACAAGAAAAACAATGGCGTGCTTGGCTTTAACGTAACTTTATTCTTTCATGAGTTATTTACAAGTTTCTGACCACTTATAAAATGTGTTCAATGTGCTGCCCATTGTGTTGGATTGTCAATGCAACCCTCTTCTCCCACTCTTCACACACTGATAGCAACACCGCAGGAGAAATGCTAGCACAGGCTTCCAGTATCCGTAGTTTCAGGTGCTGCACATCTTGTATCTTCACAGCATATGGTTTTTTATTGGTTTTTATGGTCAGTAAAAACCAATACTGGGTGAGCAGCTCCTTCCAGGAGGTACCGCCATTCCTCCAAAGCTGACTTGATGGCCAGCAATTCCCTATCACCGGCATCATAGTTCCAGCAAGATGGTGCACCACCACATTATGGGTGTCATTCCTAGATGAACAGTTTCCTGGAAAGTGTATTGGTCGTTGTGGGCCAGTTGACTGGCCCCCAAGGTCTCCCGATCTGATCCCTTAGACTTTTATCTTTGGGGTCATCTGAGGGCAATTGTCTATGCTGTGAAGATACGAGATGTGCAGCACCTGAAACTACGGATACTGGAAGCCTGTGCTAGCATTTCTTCTCCTGCGGTGTTGCTATCAGTGTGTGAAGAGTGGGAGAAGAGGGTTGCATTGACAATCCAACACAATGCGCAGCACATTGAACACATTTTATAAGTGGTCAGAAACTTGAAAATAACTCATGAAAGAATAAAGTTACGTTAAAACCAAGCACACCATTGTTTTTCTTGTGAAATTCCCAATAAGTTAGATGTGTCACATGACCCTCTTCCTATTGAAAAAACAAAAGTTGGATTCAAAATGGCCAACTTCAAAATGGCCACCATGGTCACCACCCATTTTGAAAAGTTTCCCCCCTCACATATACTAATGTGCCACAAACAGGAAGTTAATATCACCAACCATTCCCATTTTATTAAGGTGTATCCATATAAATGGCCCACCCTGTATATTTTGATGAACTATCAAAATTGAAAAAGCAGCTTCCAAAGTCCTAGTTTTTTTTATTTATTTATTTTTTTTCTTCAGTTTTTCCATGGAACAGTTGTTTCTTGTCCTTTTTTCAAAATGAGCATTGCATGTCTTGCAGCAATTGCCACGCAATTTGGAATCGCTGGCAGAATTGCAGCGATTCTGCTCGTGATTCCAAATTGCGAAGTGTGAATGAGGCCTCATGAAATTACTCTCCTCTCCTTGACCAGGAAACAAACGAAGCTTGAAACACATGCAAAAACACTTGTAGATTGCCCGAAACCCAAGAACGATAATGTAATATATTGCAGCTTACCAGTCCATAGATTTGCTGGGTGCATTTGTTTTCTGTTTTCTTTTATTCCCCCCTACATTCATCTGGTGATCCTGACAGTAGCACACTTGCTTCCTCAAGGTAGCAATGTTCAGTGACCTAGAGCCAGACTACAGATAACCTCTGCCTCTCACTTTCCCCATAACATAAGAGGCAGGTGTTCTGTAGTCCACAAAGAGAGCTTGGGGCAATGCTAAATGATAACAGTCAGTAGAGGGAAAGAATTTAGCATTGAGATTAGATAAAAGGAAGTTTTGCTCTGCATATCTTCTTTCACATACGGGCATTAAAGCTTTGTTTAAATACTTGAACTTATGCACTATAAAATAAGTTTGATTTGTGTTACCTTTGGCATGGTGCAGCAAATTGAAAGAATAAAGGGCAGAAGGTGAATGTGAAATGTTGCCTGGAAGGAATTAAGCAGTAGCTCTGTAAATAGTGACTCTTCAGCATGTACAGGTAACAGAGGAATGCTGAATGTTATAATGAAAGAACAAAAGTGAGAAAACAGAAGTTTATTGTTGGGTTTATAAACACTTTATTGTGAATCACATCAATTATTATTACACCGGCAATCATAGAGATCAAGGGCACCACGTCCCGAATAGAAACTACATATATAGAAACATACCTTGGGAATTTGAAGGGCACCTTTTCGAAATATGCCCTTTAATTTTAATATTTACATTACCCTAACAAAGAGAAACTCTACATTTGTAAACAGTAAACTATAAATATGAAAGTTCTTTAAAATCTGTGCAAAGGTAAAAAGCATCTAGCTGTTGTGCACTGTGTCCTAATGCAAAAACACTCAATACATAATAAACAATAGTGCAGCGCTCAAGTGATCAAATATATATATAACTGAACTGTAATAGTCCATAAAGTTAAAATCAATGGTGATCAAACAAAGTGCAGAAAAAAACAAAGGTATTAATCTCTGAGATTCCACAACCATACCCCAATAGCGTGCGTAATACTGGTAAAACCAATGTATTTAATTACATTAAAAATGCACTCACATGTTTGTAAAAGAAATCAGGCATATATCCTAAATGGCAAATGTCAGCAGATCGGGCTTCCAGCAACAAAGATCTTTGTTGTTGGAGGCCCGATCTGTTGGCGTTTGCCATGTTGAATATAAGCCTGATTTATTTTACAAACATGTTAGTGCATTTTTTATGACATTACCGTAAATACATTGGTTTTAGTGGTATTACACTATTGGAGTACTTTTATATTTTATATCTGGCTCGGTACCGCTCGGTACCGCTCGGCAACGGGTGTGTAAGCCGCATCACCGCCGCTTGGTTGCTGGAGCTATTTTGGTTGTCATCCTTAAAGTGATTGTAAAGTCTTGGTTTTTTTTAGTTAAAAATGACAAACATGTTATACTTACCTGCTCTGTGGAGTGGTTTTGCACAGAGCAGCCTGGATCCTCCTCTTCTCGGGTCCCTCTTCTGTGCTCCTGGCCTCTCCTGCCTGTTGAGTGCAAGCAGCAAGTAGCTTGCTATGGGGGCACCTAAGCTGAGCTTTCTCTCCTCATTGGCTGACTGACTTTGATTGACAGCAGCAGGAACCAATGGAGCCGCGCTGCTATCTCAGCCAATGAGGAGGGGAGTCCCGGCAGCCGAGACACTACTGCAACATTGCTGGATGGAGATGGGGCTCTGGTAAGTATTAGGGGGGCTGAGGGGAACTGCTGCACACAGAAGGTTTTTTTTTATCTTAGGCCTCAGGCACACAGGATGTTTTTGGACATTTGTACAGCAGCTGTTTTTAGCTTCAGACGTTTTTTCCTACAGTCAATAAACTCCCCATCATATTATCCTATGTGTTCATGCACTCATAGGCTGTTATCAACTGTATTTAGCTGGGGCGTTTTTGAGCTGTAAAAAAACCCAAGAGCAGTGGGTTCTGAGAGACGTTTTTTAGCTGTAAAAACACTCAAACGCTCAAAAACTTGCAAAAACGCTGCTCACCAACGTTTTTGGATGTTTTAGATCTATTGAGGAAAAAAATGCTACTGCTCAAAACGCGCAAAAACGCAGCTCACCAAACTTTTTTGTCCATTGAAAAAAAAAAAAACGCTACTGCATATCTTCTTTCACATACGGGCATTAAAGCTTTGTTTAAATACTTGAACTTATGCACTATGAAATACGTTTGATTTGTGTTACCTTTGGCATGGTGCAGCAAATTGAAAGAATAAAGGGCAGAAGGTGAATGTGAAATGTTGCCTGGAAGGAATTAAGCAGTAGCTCTGTAAATAGTGACTCTTCAGCATGCACAGGTAACAGAGGAATGCTGAATGTTATAATGAAAGAACAAAAGTGAGAAAACAGAAGTTCATTGTTGGGTTTATAAACACTTTACTTTGAATCACATCAATTATTATTACACCGACAATCACAGTCAATAAACTCCCCATCATGTATCCTGTGTGTTCATGCACACATAGGCTGTTATCAACTGTTTTTAGCTGGGGCGTTTTTGATCTGTAAAAAAAACCCAAGACCAGTGGGTTCTGAGAGACGTTTTATAGATGTAAAAACACTCAAACGCTCAAAAACGCACAAAAACGCTGCTCACCGACGTTTTTGGATATTTTAGATCCATTGAGGAAAAAAATGCTACTGCTCAAAACGCGCAATGCTCAAAAACGCGCAAAAACGCAGCTCACCAACGTTTTTGGACGTTTTTGGTCCATGGGAAAAAAAAAACGCTACTGCTCAAAAACGCTAGTGCGGAATGCTGAAAAAAGCTAAAAACTCACTGCAAAGCTACTGACTTTTCATGACATTTGAGCTGGTCACGTATATCTTTAGTGTATTCTTATCTCTCTTCAAAGCACTAAGTCCCGTGGCTTTCTCCTGCTCCGGTCTTCTGTTATCAGCCTGATAACTTCTGACATGTTCTCACATATGATAAAAGCATCCGGAGTTTGGTGTTGGGGAGGGATCTATAAATAGATTAGCACAGTGCTCAACTATACAAAGAAGAGAGCTAAGAGTCGCTACCTATGAGGAGAGGGGGTGTGTACCTTTCCTCCAATCAGCTGTCTTGGCTGTATGTCCAGGCTTCACTGCAGTGTTGAATAGGAAAATCTCCCAACACAATCTGAACTTTATAAAGACTATATAAAGCTGAAGACAGCAGATACACATGTAAAACTTATATAGGGAGATTTGATTCACCACTTCACTGGGTATATGTGAGGTTTTACATCCACTTTAATGCATAGATTTCATAAGGATAAAAAAACCTTCTGACTTTACAACCCCTTTAAGGGGACCCTTCTGCCTGCCTGGGATGATGAACTGGCTTTGTAAAAAGATCGCATGTTGACCACTCTTATAAGTGGGTCACACTCCATCTAGTCAGCGGTGCATGAGAGTGAAGCTACAGGCACCATTCAGATATTGTTTTTTTCAGCCGGCAGTCCTGTGTTTTATAAAAGTGTTCTTAGCGGCGGATTCGCCGCAAGATCACTTTTATCAGCGGCGGGAGAGGTGCCCCCCTCCCGCCGCTTTCCCATGGAGATGATCGGATCCGTCCCCCGTGTCAGTGAGCAGAGTGAGTGGCTGAAGCTGCTCACTCAGCTCCATAATACGGCAGGACGGAAATGACGTCAAAATTCACTTCCGCCCAACGGTCTTATAGGGCCCGTTTTTTTTTTTTTTTTGGACTGTCATTTTTTTCAAAAATATTTTTATTTTTTTTTTTGCATTTTACTGTAAATATGAGATCTGAGGTCTTTTTGACCCCAGATCTGATATTTAAGTGGTCCTGGCATGCTTTTTTCTATTACAAGGAATGTTTACGTTTCTTGTAATAGGAATAAAGGTGATCAATTTTTTTTTTTTAAAAGAACAGTGTAAAAATTTAAAAAATTAAGAGAGCGCATACATAAGTCCTGCCCACATATGAAAACGGTGTTCAAACCACACAAGTGAGGTATCGCCGCGAATGTTAGAGCGAGAGCAATAATTCTAGCACTAGACCTCCTCTGTAACTTAAAACTGCTAACCTGTAGAATTTTTTAAACGTCGCCAATGGAGATTTTTAAGTTGCAAAGTCTGTCGCCATTCCGCGAGCGGATGCAATTTTGAAGCATGACATGTTGGGTATCATTTTACTTGGCGTAACATTATCTTTCACAAAATGGAAAAAAATTGGCCTAACTTTACTGTTTTCTTATTTTTTAACAAAAAAAACTGAATTTATTTAAAACAAAAGCACACTTGGAAGACCGCTGCGCAAATACGGTGTGACATAACGTTTTGCAATGACAGCCATTTTATTCTCTAGGGTGTTAGAAAAAAAAATATATATATATAATGTTTGGGGGTTCTAAGTAATTTTATAACAAAAAAAAACTGTTTTTAACTCATAAACACCGTACCCAAAAAACAGGCCCGGTATAGAAGTGGTTAAAGTTCAATTATATATATATTTGATCACTTGAGCGCAGTACTATTGTTTAAACCATGAATATGGGGCACCACAAGATTTTATCTGGCCCGCAGCTAGTGTCAGTAAACACTCACAAAGGTCTTCAGATCAGGCCATGGTCTCCATTTCTCCCCAACATCTACAACTCACACCCCACATAGGTTACCCTGATGTCCTGTCATTGTACTGTCATGCTCCTGGGCTCTCCGGATTCTCAGCCACACTGTAAGTGTGTGACATAGGGATGGACTCTGATGGAGACTGTGAGGGAGATTCTTATGTAAGAGGGGTCTCTGATGGGAACCTGATATAAAGAGGGACTCTGAAGGGGACTCTTATGTAAGGATGAACTTTGATAGGGGCTCTCATGTAAGTGGCATATTGATGTAAGGAGGACTCTGATGTAAGGGGAGACTCTGAGCGGCGGTACTCTAATTCTAAGCAGTTGTACTGTGATAGGGATCCTGATGTAAAAGGGACTCGGATGCAAGGGTGTACTCTGATTAGAACACTAATGGGCATCAGTTTATTTAGAATTTCTCAGCTTTCTGCACTCATACTCTTTATATGCGTATCATGTGCTTGGAGCAGCACATTACTCCCTTTCTTCCCTCTCCCCACACTTTCTTCCTTCTCCCTTCTTCCTCTCTCCTATTCTTTTCTTTTCCTCTTCTGTTCTCCCTATTCCCTGTTTTTCACTCTACTTTTGGTTCAGGTCGTAGTATTTATATTTGTGCCCTATGGAATAACAGTATCATGCACCCAAGCTCCAATGTGGTTCACCCACAAGGTTAATCTCCCAATAATCCCATTATGCTTATATCCCTGATAATGTGTGCTAACCAATTGTTCAATGTTTACTTATGCTTTCCTTGCTTTCATTGGGTTTTGGTCTTTCTTGACTATTATCGGGAAACAACTTCTTTAGCTGTTATACCTATGATTAGGCAACAATATGTATGTTCTTCTAAATTGCATTTTGGAGCTCACTCCACTGTTACACCTCGGCATGTTATTTTCTATCACTGTACCTGATTCTGCCTATGTATTGTTTTACACCTCAATAAACAAATTTGACAAGAATTTCTCTGCTTTGTTTTACTAAAGTTATTTCTCTCTTGTCTTGCATCGTCATGTTGGGGAGCCCAAAGCAGCTGGCTCATACTTGCCAGCTATCCTGGTTTAAATTCCCTTGTTCCTTGAAGTTTTAGTCCTGTGCTGTGTCCCGATATCTAAGTGCTGCTACTAAAGCTGCCCAACTCTGCCCTATTGTTGTGTACAGATGACTCACCTGCAGACCCTATGTTTACATGTAAATAACTGCCATTAATATGTAAATAACGGCAGCATTCATATGTAAATAGTGGTAGCCAGATGCATTGATATGTAAATAAAGGCAACATTCATATGTATATCATGCCCCCCTGAGGTCATATTCACCATCAACTATACTGAATGCTGCCCACTGGGGAGACAAAGGCATGCTTGAAAGTCCACAGCACATATCAGCAGATGCTTGAGGAAGTCATTAATAATTGATGGCACTTCTGTGTATCTGCTAAAGGGCAGCACGTTTCTGGGGTGTCAGGAAAGCGACTTTGCGCTCCCCAGTCCATGGTGTGCAGGCAGTGAGGACATGATGTGCTGTAACCTCTAGCATCCAATCTGTGGGCAGTGATGATAGCAGTAACCTCTAGCAACCAATCAGTGAGCAGTATTGATGTACAGTAATCTCTAGCAACCAAACAAACAGAAAGCATGTGCTGTAACCTCTAGCAACTAATCAGTGAGCCGTAATATGTGCTGTAACCGCTAGCAACCAGTCGGTAAGTGGTAATGATATGCTGTAACCTCTGGCAACCAATCGCAATCACTGCCTGATCTGATTCAGTTAACTCCCATCAATATTAAAGACGGCCCTGATCATATCGTGCTGATTACAAAAGACGATCCAAGTAAAATGTAGTGATATATTTCAATCCTAATCATTCATTCATAAAATTGCTTTTTTTTTTTCGCCTGAGAATATTTGTTTGATAAATCACTGGTGTCTATTGACTAAAGGCAAATATACTGTGCACTTTGCAAGTGTAGTTGCACCCATTTTCCCAAGAGCTTAGTAAATGTAGAGAAGATCTCCTGATTTCCATCATCCAATCATGTGCAAGCAAATACTGTATGTTGTTTTTTTTTTTAATTTTTCTTGCATCTGATTGGGTATTCTTTACAAAGTGAAGCATCGCCACATTCACTAAGCTATTTGAAAAATGAGTGCAACCTCACTTGCAAAGTGCACAATCTATTTGCCTTCAGTAAATCAACCCCACTGTGTATCATAAACGAATGACATTATTGTTCCTTCTTTGTTGCAGCTCGGTGCTCCTGGTTTCCTGAAGCATCTTTTAACCCACTCCCTAAACAAAAGAAAAATTATATCTGCTCTCAGACTTAGAAATCACAAAGCAGCTAGCATAATTTGTTGACTACAATGAAAAACAATATGTACATTCATGCAGCACTAAAACCATAATAACATAACATCAATTCATTCAAGTATTAAGAAATTGTGTCCATTCATATGACCCCAATCAAGAGTGCAGGAAAAATAGATATCCAAATTTAAGGAAAATCCTGAAACCTTTCACTGTGCATAGGTTGAACCACACATTACCTGCAGTGAATGAGCCAAACCATTTACCAGTGTTGACCTTAAAATTATAAAGTGGTCAACTGTGTCTTTAAGATGATTATCTAGGGCTCCCACACTCTCTGGTCATGGTACATATAAAGGTCTCCTCACCTGACTTTAATGGATATATTAATGAAAGTATGAAATAAGCTCCATAGTGTAGTACATTTTGGAAATCAGTTATTAGAATTAAAAGTATTGCACTTATATAAACATAGTAAAAATGTGCATTTTAAAATTTCAAATCCACAGGTAGAAGCCGTGATGTCCAGCGTGATGACATCACACTTTGTTTACAAGCCACGACATCCAGTGTGATGATGTCACACATTAGGTAAAACCCTGTCCTACGCATTTTGTCATAGAATAACTTTGCCTTTGCTTTGACTAGCGATCGCCACCAGATGGGCTTAACCATACATGCCTTCCAGCTCCCGGAAAACGTGCAGCACACAGGACTGGAAAGATCCTTAGAACCAAATGTGCTACAAACTCCAGAAGCAGGACCAAACACAAGGAACAAAACTAAATACAGAAATCAATACTGTTCTTGTGCTCCACTGACCAGAACACTTAAAATCCAATAGACTTGTGATCAAACTAGCACCATCTAGTGATTACTCAATAATACATACAAAAATACATAAAAATGATAAAATGTCACCACATATAAAGAAATCATGTATTAATAAGTATAATAGAAATGTTTTATATGTAAGCAAATTATAACACAATGTAAATCAACTATTATTAATAAAACAATTTACATCCCATTTGATGTTTAACCCAAATGGGGTAAATGTTTTTAAATTATATATCCAACGAGTTTCCATTTTGGAAATTTCTCACCTAACATGACTACCTTCCAATTAGAAACAAACCTATCTATAACCAAAAAATAAGTACCTTCAGGATTTTTCCTATGAGGGACCGCATAGTGTTTGGAAACTCTATGTCCTGGAAAGCCTTGTAGGATATTTGCAACATGTTTATTCAACCTAATTTGTAATGCCCTCACTGTGCAGCTTACATATTGTAGGTTGCATGGGCACTGCATCACATAAATCACATTTGTTGTTGTACAGGTAATAAAAGACATAAAAGTGATTGTAAATGATCACCTTGTTAAACAACCCATTCCATTTGAAATAGGAATGTGATGAAAAACATTTTTGTATAGATATAACAAAACATTCTAAATACCATTTTTCCCTATTTTATAAGTGATCACATTCCCTCTGTTTTTAGCAGCATAAGAGCTGGGGGGAGGAGAAGCAGCAGCACACTGAGCTTCCCCTTGAATGACTGTGCAGTGGGGGCGTGTCAGGACATGGCTGATCATTGGAGGAGAGTACACTGAGTTCCCAGCATAGCTAGAGAACTGACCAAGGTGTGTTCTCCTGCTTAGTGTGGTCAGTTTTTAATAGGAAAGCAGAAGGACTAGCAGGAAATACCAGGTATTTCACATAATGGAAGCAATACAAAGAGAATAGGATACTTTCTCATACAAGTACATGGTACAGCAGGCAAATATCAGGAATATGAAGTGTTGGGGTAACAAACACTTTATTATTATAGGACTTAGAAGTTGTCTGTGATTGGAATGGAAAGAAAAATCTCTTTTTAAATCAATTTCGTTTGCAAAACCCACATTTCCTACAAGGAAAAAGCCCTTTAAGGTCCTGAAAAAAGTAGATATTTTGGGGCAATCTATAACACCGTAAACAATAGGAGGAAGTTCTGGTAATCGAGGACCCAATACTTTGTAATTTTTTTAAAACTCTCCAATGTTTGCAGAGTATTTTTTAAATATCATATTATTTACTGGAAAAAATAGGTAGCAAAGGAGTATCCAAAAGTATCTGACCTAGCAACCTTATTAGATTTTTCAGCCATCGTCCTGGCCCTATCGTATGTACCAACTTCCTCAATCATTCCTTTAAATTCCTCAGCATTATACCCCTTGTCAATAAACCTTGATTTCAAAAGGCATGCCTGCTTTTGATAATCCTCCTTAAGAGTAAATTTACTTTTAATTCTGATAAACTGGCTTTTACGAATGGACTTGAGCCAACAACCAACTTCTTGTCTAAATTCTTTCCAGTTATGGCGTTGAGGCATTTCTCAGGGGGGTTTACAAATGGCAAAAACAGTGGACCATGCTGGCAGAATGCATGTTGAAATGGCCAAGACCCATGTAACAGGGTGCTAATGCAGAAGCACAACTGGGAGACAGAGCAAAACATTGCCGGAACAACTGACCTTTAGAATCACCAGGTATTTTTTTTAAAGAAATAATTCAATTTGAACAACTTTAGGGCTCGGCTATGAACTGTAGCTGCAGACATTGTGGAGGAATTCAAAGTTTCCAGACAAATCCCTGAAGTTGTTCAAGTCATTCTCTCAGCAGCTTAACTCCTCCCTCCTGCCCCCCCCCCCCTCAGCAGTGATTCAGAAGCATTCCATTCTCTGTTAGAACAGAGCAGGATCTCTGGAAAGGGGAGCAGGGAGAACTGAGTTGTCAAGACAGGTCTTTTTTTCCAGAAGAAATGTTTATTGAATTTTTAAAGAAACAGGTTGTCAGGAAAAGTCTCACCAGCTGGTGGTGCTGTGGCTCCCGGATCCATGAGCTGCAGTTCCAGTATCCACCAGTGGGTGTCATTAAAGGGCTCACCTGTTGGTGGCACTGTGGCTCCTGAATCCATGGGCTGCAGTTCCAGTGTCCACCAGCGGGTGTCTCTAAAGCAGCCAGAAGCTCATTACCCGATGCTTACTGCAGGAAGGATATTTAAACCCTGTCTGCTATGTGCTTAGTGCCTTGGTGTTGGTCTCCATGTGCCCGATGACCTGTGATCCTGTTTCCTGTATCTGTTCCTGGACCCCTGCCTTGCGGCCTGATCCCTTCCCACCTGCTCTCTCCGTTATCTGTTCCCTGTTCCTGCCCTGTCTTGCCCCCAGCTCCCTCTGACTGATCTCCTGTGTATGACCCTTGCTCGGGTACGTTTACGGTTTGGCATTTCCTTATCCATTGTATATACTTTGTTTAGGCAGTTGTCCTTTGTGTGTCACTATTTTGTCCTTTGGCTTGTTTTACACTGTTTGCTATGCTGAATGTGCGTTTACATCTTTATCCACTTATCTTTTAAATAAATTACATTATTTTACAATACTTGTGCCTGGCATTCTCTATTGCAGTTCATACATCTCTGGTCACGCCAGTTGCTGACACAGGTACAGACAGTGACAATAGTGTACAAAACTGCACAGCATACATTAGGATAATCAATTAACCCCCCCTCCCCCCCAAAACAAAAAAACAGGTACCCCTAGTGACTATATAAAATTGGATACAGTAAGAAGGAACTCGCACATTTTAGAGGCATTTAATATATAGAATATATAGAGGCATATTAAGTGGCATATAATATAATAACCCAAGCGGTAAAGAGTCTGTAATGCAAAAATTAGCACATGTTATTATTCGTTATTTTATCGCTTGTCCCTCTGCAGAAGGTGAATTAACGGTTGGCAGACCAAGGGGTTACCCCACTCCGGCTGGACCGTGGGCACACATGGAGAAACAGGTGTTGCAACAGGAGAAGCTCACCTGGTGAAGGGGAAGGAGGTATGATTAGCCTGATGTGTTTAGAATGTATACTACACAGTAATAAGTAACCACTTAGCACCAGGAACGTTCACATGGGCTTGACATTCTTGAATGAAACACTGGCAAAATTAGAGGTGTATGGGTAGACACAGCATATGATTAAACCTTTGACGTCAATCCAACTAGTTTAAATTTTAGCATATTTTTGAGACAATTAAAGTGGTTGTAAAGGCACAAGGTGTTTTACCTTTCTATCAGTGGCGGCTGCTGTTTTTTTTCTTTTTTGGGGGGGGGAGGGGGCTGCAAACAGACCCCCACCTCCCCTGGAGGGCAGTTGGGACATCAAAGCCCCGCACTTACCCCATCTAGGAAGTGTGTGGGCTGACAGCGGTGTCTGGCGAGCAGCTGCTTACCTTCTCCTCTTCCGTAGTGTGGATCACGGCGCCGTGCATTCCCCTCCTCCTCCTCAAAGGTGTCCAATAGGATCGCCTGACTTCTCAGGCAAACGGGAAACGGGTAACAGATCCGCACTTCCTAATTGGCGGAGAGGGAATTCAGTGATAGAAAAGCGAATATTCATTTGCTTCTCTAACACAAGTAAGTGGGCTGCGAGCGCAATGCTCTGCGCTCAGTGTCCACTCTATTTTGAAGCCTATTAGAGCCTATGACTCTAATCAGGTGCTTCAAAAAAACACCCCCGCGGCTGTAATTCATGCGGTCGGCATCCTGAAAGGGGCCGGTCGCATGAATAGGGGGTGACCGCGGTGGCCATGGATAGATTCCTGTTATGCATGAATATATCCATTTAGCATAGAGGGTGGTGAGGAGGGGGCGGCACCCATGCGCTCTTAATGGACAGGCTGCCCCTGCATTCTATGCATGAAGGCAAAAAACCTTCTGTGTGCATCAGCCCCCCTAATACTTACCTGAGCCCCCTTTTGATCCAGCGATGCCCATGAAAGCCTTGCCTCTTCTGATCGGCTATTGGCAGCAGCGGGAACCATTGGCTCCCACTGCTGTCAATCACAGCCTCTGAGCCAATCAGGAGATGGAGGGGGCGGGGCTGAACCACAGCTCCGTGTGTGAACAGACACACAAAGCAGTGGCTCAGCTCAGTGCACCCATAGCAAGCTGCTTGCGGTGGGGCACCCAACAGGAGGGAGGAGCCAGGAGTGCCAGCGTGGGACCCGAGAAGAGGAGGATCTGGGCCACTCTGTGCAAAACCACTGCACAGAGCAATTAAGTAAGGCATGTTTGTTATTTTAATGAAAAAAAATGAAAGCTTTACAATCACTTTAAGGTTAGTGTGTATAGGTAATCTTATATAATGGCAGTACTTCATTAATTGCAGTCTTCCACCCTGGCACAGAAGGAGTAGAATGAGATTTCCATTCTAACAGAATGTCTCTCTTTGCATAAAAGGCAGTGTAAAAAATGGACAGTTTAAGATAGCTGGAGGTCTAGGGTAGGACTTTTAGGACTTCGGTGCTTCTGCTGTGTACTTAGAGGTTGAATTACTCCACACTACATGCAGCCACAGAGTTCAGTAAAGACTTGCTTTAAAGCTCATTTCCTGTTTGTTAAGGGTATGAAAATGATTGAATGTCCACAGCCTGACCACACATTTATTTGAAAAATGACTGAATACTAAGTACCATAGCCAGGTGTTTGGCTAAGAAGAGATTGAGAGAGACGCTGGCTGCAGCTGCTCTCTGTGGCTGCTGCTCTGCGGTACTGAACTGGTTAACAGCTATATCAGTAAGAGGAGGAAGCTGCTGAGCAGTAATAGTTCAGCAGTCAGGCAGCCCTGCACTGTGGGACCTGTAGGTCAGAGAAGAGAGACTCTACTATAATCAAGAGCTTTTGAACTGCATTTCCAAGAGTGATTGGACACAGCTTCCTTTTTGCCATGACGAAGACTGGAGAGTGAACATCGCTGTCCTATTGCACAATTGCTGCTGCATATTGGCGGTCTGAGTCGGATCTGGAGCATTGTGTTTGGGGGTGTCAACAGCCAGAGTCACCTGGGTGCAGAGCAGAGAGTAGACTAATCCTTGTGTGTGATCGGATGGTGAGCTGCAGTATTGCTGGGACTGGTGAGCTGCTGCTGTGGAGATTTCCTATCTGCTGCTAAAGAGAGAGAGAGAGAGGCAAAGCAGTGGAGCTGATCATACAGCCATATAGTAGCCCTATTGCTGCCTGTAGGCTTGACTGGGACAATTCTAATGTTCACCATCAGTACAACTGGGCCCCAGCGCTAGCCAGCTGAAGAATTAGGACTAAAGTTTGTCCCTTTTCAGCTGCTACATAAAGACCTTCACCTATTTCTTATGCTAAGAGGTACTTCTCAGGGGACACTGCATCATATCCTAGCCATTCTCTTAGAGTGCACCCTAGATTAATTATAGTATTATTACTCGCATTACAATTATATTTTGCGTTATATGTACTTCTTATTACTGATCTTGCCAACTAATGAGTTGATTACAGTCTTGTGGTATAGAACTATAACTTAAGTCACTTTGACCTAGAGATCACACTGTTTAGCAGACTGTGTCTAAATCCTTATACTTGTGCTCATTTATGCTCAAACCACCATTTACTCTAACCCATACCAATACATTAAGTTAATTTACCACTAAACAATATTATGTCTATTTCCTGATGATAATTCATTATTGAGTTAAAGGTATCCACGATTGTGTTGCTATAAGTGTGTGCAGTAACTTTCACTCAACCAGGTGTGTTAGAGGGGCTGAGGGCTGTTCTTGGAGTCGAGGTGCAGAACAAAGAACCTAAATTACCAAGCGGCTCTTTCAGGGGTAGCGTTACAGTAGAAGAAATGAAAACAGACTTAATGGTTTACTGGATGCAGCGTTTCAGGTCATTTAGTTTCACTTCTATTATTTCGACTCCACACTCCATTCATTGTTGTAATTACTGTAGGTGGTAATTAGGGCAACAAATCCAACCTTTTTATTTATATTAAATCTTTTGCCATTGATTGTGTGTCAAAAATTCTCCAGCCATGTGTCATACTGGATGCTGCCTGTGCCTGTGAACCATTCCGACCGTGAACTCTGTAAATAATTCACTGGCCTTAATGAGGACTCACCAAGTGTTTCTGGAAAGCCTAAAGCTGGCTGTAAATATAATGCAGGCAAAATGTGACCACCAAACAACTTATCATAAACATTGAGCAGAAAAATAGACAATGATGCAACCAACTCAGCACTGCACTCCATTGTCCTCAGGTTATGTTCCTCCCACTTCTGATATGTCCATCTGTCTATACCCTTTCTGTATATACCCTTTCCTTGGACTGACAAATGGGTATGTATACAGTAATGTTTTCCATTATATTTAACGATAACTGTTTTTGTAGCATTTATAAGTCAGGCTACATCAAGTGAAGAACATTTTCCATTTCCCATGTTTACCTTGCTACCTCATTTATAATACACACACACATACAGTATCTCACAAATGTGAGTACAACCCTCACATTTCTGTAAATATTTTATTATATCTTTTCATGTGACAACACTGAAGAAATTACACTTTGCTACAATGTAAAGTAGTGAGTGTACAGCTTGTATAACAGTGTAAATTTGCTGTCCCCTCAAAATAACTCAACACACAGCCATTAATGTCTAAACCACTGGCAAAAAAGAGTGTAAATGTCCAAATTGGGCCCAAAGTGTCAATATTTTGTGTGCCCACCATTATTTTCCAGCTCTGCCTTAACCCTCTTGGGCATGGAGTTAACCAGAGCTTCACAGGTTGCCACTGGAGTCCTCTTCCACTCCTCCATGACGACATCATGGAGCTGGTGGATGCTAGAGACCTTGCGCTCCTCCACCTTCCATTTAAGGATGCCCCACAGATGCTCAATAGGGTTTAGGTCTGGAGACATGCTTGGCCAGTCCATCACCTTTACACTCAGCTTCTTTAGCAAGGCAGTGGTTGTCTTGGAGGTTTGTTTGGGGTTGTTAACATGTTGAAATACTGCCTTGCAGCCCAGTCTCTGAAGGGAGGGGATCACGCTCTGCTTCAGTATGTCACAGTACATTTTGGCATTTGTGGTTCCCTCAATGAACTGTAGTCTCTTAGCCCTATAACTATATTCTGAATCATGTGAATATCATAATCATATGTACATGCCACTTTATACTGATCATATTTGTTATGTGTTTTGACTAGTCCTCGGAGTGGCCTGTCTTTGGGGCCGGGTGGGGGGCCCTCTGTGTCTTGGGGTGTTGGGGCTGTCCGCCTCTGTCTTTGTATGGGCTTTGCTGACTTGCAGGCAGAACCAATTCCTTTTAATCATTGTAAGCCTCCCACACAGTATATCCTCTTTCAAAGTCCAGCTTGCAAGACAAAGATGTGATGAAATAATTTGTTGAATGTCTTTAGTACAATGTATGGTTTTAATGATGTTCTTTTCTAACCTAGAAAGCTTTGTCTATATAAGCCACTGACCCCTGAAGAAGAGCATTACAACATTGGCTCGCAACGCGTCGGGTACACTCTGTCTTCTCAGACAGAATTCTGTGGCTCATTTGTAACATTTGACCTTTTTTTCTGTTGTATTTTCATACTGACCTTGTGAATGTATACATCATGTAAAGCAATTTTTATGTGAAGTCTCTCATTAGACTGGATCATTACTAGTCTTTTAAAATAATTTAAAATACTCTGAATTGATAATACAACACATTTCATAACTTCTCAATGAACTGTAGCTCCCCGGTGTCAGCAGCACTCATGCAGCCCCAGACCATGACACTCCCAGCACCATGCTTGACTGTAGGTGAGACACACTTGTCTTTGTACTCCTCACCTGGTTGCTGCCCCATACACGCTTGACACCATTTGAACCAAATACATTTATCTTGGTCTCATCAGACCACAGGACATGGTTCCAATAATTCATGTCCTTAGTCTGCTTGCCTTCAGGAAACTGTTTGCGGGCTTTCTTGTGCATCATCTTTAGAAGAGGCTTCCTTCTGGGACGACAGCCATGCAAACCAATTTGATGCAGTGTGCGGTGTATGGTCTGAACACTGACAGGCTGACCCCTCACCCCTTCAACCTCTGCAGCAATGCTGGCAGCACTCATATGTCTGTTTCCCAAAGACAACATCTGGATATGACCCTGAGCATGTGCACTCAACTTCTTAGGTCGACCATGGCGAGGCCTGTTCTGAGTGGAGCCTGTCCTGTTAAACCGCTGTATGGTCTTGGCCACCGTCACCGTGCTGTAGCTCAGTTTCCGGGTCTTGGCAATTTTCTTATAGCCTAGGCCATCTTTATGTAGAGCAACAATTCTTTTTTTCAGATCCTCAGAGAGTTCTTTGCCATGATTTGCCATGTTGAACTTCCAGTGACCAGTATGAGAGAGTTAGAGCGATAACACCAAATTTAACACACCTGCTCCCAATTCACACCTGAGACCTTGTAACACTAACAAGTCACATGGAGTGAAAATGGCTAATTTTTCCCAATTTGGACATTTTCACTTAGGGGTGTACTCACTTTTCTTGCCAGCGGTTTAGACATTAATGCCTGTGTGTTGAGTTATTTTGTGGGGACAGCAAATTTACACTGTTATACAAGCTGAACACTCATTACTTTACATTGTAGCAAAGTGTAATTTCTTCAGTGTTGTCACATGAAAAGATATATTTAAATATTTACAAAAATGTGAGGTACTGTGAGAAACTGTAGAGATACTGTATATATCATTTTTTTCACGGGCACCACACTGCACAAAGCACCATATAACCTAGGGCAGGCCCTGGGCATAACTTTATCCATAGTCTCTTTAATTGCCATGAAGCCTAGGAACACACGGGCTGTCTGTTTTTTTTTTTTTAATTCAGGTTAAAATAATAATATAATCTGGAATGACATTTGCCCTACTGATTCACGTGAAGTGTAAAATTAAATGACAGTGCCACTTTAAGTTATGCATTATGATTGTTCTGCATACGCTGTCCAACTGGCTTACAAAAGTGCCCAAATGATTTGTATCGGACAACTTTTGGACTCTGTGTATATATCATTTTACAAACGAGTGTTGTTTTCCATCTCCAGTCTTGGCAGTTTGGAACCTTTAATCAAAGCAGAAATATCTTCTAACTACCTTCAGCAAAATACTTTACACATTTGCTGTGATGAGCCAATTAAGGTTCATTGTCTTGCACCATTTAAAGTGCAAATGAGCTGGTAAGTGAGAGCAGCAGTCAGTCATCTCTCTGCTGTGGGCCCAGATGTGGCTATGGAAGTTGCTGGCTGTGAGATGCGTGTTAAGTAAAGAGGAATAATTGTCAGAAAAGCTGCCTGTCTGTTGTTTTGTGACAAGCTAAAGTGTATATATGGTGAATAAAATAAAAGAGCTGTGCGTGAGAATGAAAGGTAGAAACTTATTGGTGTAGCTGATAAGTGGATTGCAGTGCATCACAAATTAAAACAATTTCAGGAGTTGACATGTACATTTTACTAGCATCACTAACCTCTATCACACTGTCAGAGGTAGCATAGTATTTACCAGACGCCCTTGTGTGTAGGGCAGCAGGTAAAAACCAATTCAAATAAATACAGCATGTAAACGTGCCTTCCTAAGGAGTTGCAAAATGTTGGATTCTTCAGCCCTTCCCTATGGTGACCCACAATTAAATGAACCTGACAACTCACCGATGTACCAGTAATGATAAATGGGCCTTATTTGAGCAGGAAAAAGTTCAGCAAGGGAAGTACTGAATAAACTCAACAATGATAAGGTGAGTGCAATGGCAGCCACAGAAACATAGCTACATCCAGGTATGTGACACTTGTTTCCTTTTTATCATCTTGTCAAAAAGCACTAAGCAGATGAGAGGGAACAAACCTGCTGAAAGCAATGAAACAACCACAGTAATGTTCTTAAAGTAGAGCACAGATGAATGCAACTAACAGCATGGCCTATATACTAGCCTTAAACCCTACCTAACCACTGGCCAGTGGAGTAGTAAATATAAAGTCTGGCAGCGGTGGGGGCCATTGGACTATACATTGGAGCATTCACCCCTCAAGTGAGGTTCTTTGTACTCGACAAGTAAAGGAAGGGTAATGCAGTCTCCTAGGTAGAGCACTGCTGGTGGCACAAAGGTTCAAACAACAGCAAACAAGCTTAATACATGTAAGAGTGGTCAAAAGCCCCAAACCTCACTAATGGCCACTTTTGTAGGCTGGATGAAAGTGAATAGAAGTAGGCTGCAGTGGCCTTTGAGCTGTTGGAACATTTATCGGGGGTCAGGCGGGAACATTTGGCAATGCGCCAGACCTGCCCTCAGTATCTTTTTCGCTGGTATTCCAGTTCCTTTCCTGGTGGCCTCATGGGTTTCCTCTTGGCTCCAGGGTCCTTTTTTACCCACTGACAGACTGCGCGGTAGCTGTCTCTATGCAGGATCCGGGTTGGCATCCTTGGCTCAGGGTCTCAGCTGTCCACACAGCCTCTCACTAGCCTGCTCTGCATCTCCTTCCCAGCCCACTGCACAGTTTTGCTTGGCTCTACCTGGCCCTGGTTTCATGGGAAGGGGGCAGGGCTGATGTTTGGCCAATTACAGTGCTGCTTCCTCTGCCTACTCTCCCTCTGCTGTCTGCTACTCAAAGACAGGGAGGAGATCAAAATGTTGCATGGCTGAAGATGCCCTGTAGCAGCTTCACAGCTTGGAGAGGTCAGGGGAAACTCAGTTTCTCTGCGATTTCCTTGTTTCTGGAAGCAGTGTTCCTGTTGGCTGCACTGCATTCAGATGACTCTTGGCGGCCATCTTGAGCCAGCAGAGTCTTTGTAAGTCCCTGCCCCGGGTTTTGGCACGCATTCACATGTGGGTAGTGTAGGGACAGGTCACCCATCTGTCAGAGACAGTATTAGTGGCAGGGAATGGTTCCAGATGAGAAAGGAAAACGTTGGGCTCGCAACTCCCTTAGACATCTTGTTGTTTGGGTATGAGACGGCCAGGCCGCATTCTGCCCCAGACAGACGCTGTCAGTTTGGCTGATACCTGCCAGGAAAAGAGCCTGTACACTTGTGCAAGACTGGAGATAAGCCTGAAGTTCTGCTGTAAAGTGTTCCTACTTACTTTAGGAGGCAATGCCCTTTGATATGTTTTTACATATATATAAACTTTGTTTTGATAAACAATGTCCCGACTCATTTACTTGTGTGTGTGTAAATTTGTATAACAAAGGAGCAAAGGTGACACTAGAAAATAAGATACAAGGTACAAATAGTGCCAGCTGCTGGTTGAACAGCTAGGTTCATAAAGACATGAATGAGTGAGTTTGGGGTGGAGGAAGTGAGCCCTGATCTCAACCCAATAGATCACCTTTGGGATGAATTAGAGTGGAGACTGCGAGCCTTGTCCACATCAATGCCTGACCTCACAAATATGCTTCTGGAAGAATGGTCAAACATTCCAATAGACACACTCCTAAACCTTGTGGACAGCCTTCCCAGAACAGTTGATGCTGTTATAGCTGCAAAGGGTGGGCCAACTCACTATTGAACCCTACAGACTAAGACTGGGATGCCATTAAAGTTCATGTGCATGTAAAGGCAGGCGTACCAATATTTCTGGTAATATAGTGTAGATAAATAAAAAATTATAAATGCAGTACTGTGCAAAAGTTTTAGGCAGATGTGAAGAAATGCTGTAACGTGAGAGTGCTTTTCCCCCTTCCTCAGGCATCGAATGATTTGTACTCTCTCTATGTTTTCCAAGAACATCTTCCACTGGCTAACCCTAATAAAAATGTTTTACTCTTGGCCTTACACCCCCCGTAAAACTAGCCCACATGTTATCAACTCAATTCCGGAAATGTTGGAGGAACTGTTTTATGGATGGTCATCTTTTTCACATCTGGTGGGAATGCCCTTCCACTGCTCCATTCTGGAAGAGCATCTCCACCCTCATACAAGATGTTACAAATGTCTCTAATATGCATCCTCCACAGATGGCTCTCTTCTGACTAGGTCTCTCAATTTAGCCTTCAAAATTGAATTCCATAATCATGCACATATTGATAGCCGTCCGACTTTCCATTGCCTGGCTATGGAAACAAACACGTCCACCCTCCTTAGGTATGACCATTGACATTCTAAATGAACACTTGAGCATGGAATATCTGTTTGCTAAAATTCATTTGAAAATTGATACATTTCAGAACCATTGGCAGTATTGGCTTCTGGACCCCAGAGCCGTCCCTTGCTCTTAAACTGCAGCTTGATGACATAGCATACTATGGGATCCTCCTTCACGAGCACTCTGCTTATAATTTCCCCCTGGAACAAATAGAGCCATTCAGGAAAAATGTTCCTTATACTGTATCACAATGGTTTATCCTCCTTAGTACTAATCTGCCTCCACTCTACTTGCCCCCTTCCTTCCCCCCTCTCCATTCCTCACTAGGGCACCCCTTATGTACACATCATCCTGAAGTGCTGACCATTACCTCACATGGATGGACATCTACCTGTTAACTACTTATGATTTCTCCTTTTGTTTTACACATTTGTCTTATTATTATTATACATGTTGAAGTATGGAGTGAGCCTATTTTTTTTCTTCCTGTTAAGTGTTCAACTTTTACTCATATACTTCAATAAAGATTATTAAAACAAAAAGTGAGAATGCTTTAAAAAATATGTATTTTAATTTTATTTTTAGCAATTTACAAAATTATAAGTGAGCGAACAGAAGAAAAATCAAAATCAAATCAATATTTGGTGTGACTACCCTTTGGCTTCAAGCCAGCATAAATTCTTAGACTTGCATGCTTTGTACACTTGCACAAAGTCAGGGATTTTCTAGGATTAGAGTCAGGTGTATGATTAACCAATTATGCCAAGCAAGTGCTAATGATCATCAATTTCATATGTAGGTTGAAACACAGTCATTACCTGAAACAGAAATAGCTGTATAGGAGGCTTAAACCTGGTCAAGGAACAGCCAAACTCTGCCACTAAGGTTTGTGGAAGACAGTTTCATGTCACAGGTCAGCAACAAGATATAAGGAAGTTATACTGCACCAGCAAAGTATCTCCCAGGGAATGATATTAAAGCAGACTGGGGCTTCAAAATGTGCTGTTCAAGCTCTTTTGAAGAAGCACCAATAAATGGGCAGTGTTGAGGCCCATAGATGCAGTGGCTGGCCAAGAAAACCTAAAGTGTAACTAGATCAAAACTTTTTTTTTTAGTTTTTATATAGAGTGGAGAGGGATCAGAATACCTATTAGTTTTTATTGCTGCCTGTGCCCCTGTTAGGGTGATTCAGCCTCTCTATTTGTCCTGTTTACCATTATCATTGAAAGTAAAAGAAAATCCCACATTTTAGGTTATTCCCAGAAAAGTAATAGTGGGGAAATCTTCCAATGGGGACAGGGGGGCACACAGGATTCCCTTATTTTGCAGAAATTTCCTCTCACTTCCTATTTGGCTATGGAATAGGAGGTAAGGGTAAATATAAACAAGGGGACACAGATGGAGAAAAAAAATCTGACAGGGGTTAGAGGCCTCTCTTACTCTAGCCAAAATGAAAACAAAAAAAAAGTTTTGCCTGTAGTTCTACTTTAATGCAGCAGATGAAAGACACATCATACTTACTTTCCTTCAACATTGGAAGATGCCCAGCGGTGCTATCAGCACAGAACTGATGGAAATCAGTGGGATCCAGGTACACCCGTCTACTGTCTGGAGCAGTGGCGACCGGTGGTTTCTTCTCTGGGGGGGGGGGGGGGTGGCAGACAGCCCAACCACCCCCCCTTCCTGGTAGGGCAGTTGGGACAACAAAGCCCCGCACTTACTCCATCTAGGAAGTGGGCAGACTGGCAACAGTGTCCGGCAAGTAGCTTTCTTCTTCTTCCATGGTGTGGATCATGGCGACTTCTGCTGTGCATCCCCCTCCTCCTCCTCCAAGGCGTCCAATAGGATCGCCTGACTTCTCAGCCAATAGGGAAATGTGTAACAGACCCGCGCTTCCTGATTGGCGGAGAGGCCATTCAGTGTTACAAAGGCGAATATTCATTAGCTTTTCTAACACACGTGAGTGGGCTGCGAGCGCAATGCTCTGCGCTCGGATTCCACTTCATTTTGAAGCCTATTAGAGCCTATGGCTCTAATCAGGTGCTTTAAAGAAACCCCCACGTTGCTGTAATTCATGCGGCCAGCACCCTGAAAGGGGCCGGCCACATGAATAGGGGGTGACCATGGCGGCCATGGATAGATTCATGCTAAGCATGAATCTATCCATTACTCATATAGGAGGTGGCGAGGATAGAGAGGGGGCGGCACCCGTGCGCCCTTAATGGACAGGCCGCCCCTGGTCTGGAGACATCTAGCCAGAAGTGGTCTTCATGGAACAATTGCACCCAAAAAGCCATACCTCCAATGTGGAAACAAGGCTGAACTATGCAAGAAAACATAGGAACTGTGGTGCAGAAAATTGTCAACAGGTGCTCTGGACGAGTCAAAATTTGAAATATTTGGCTGTAGCAGGAGGCAGTTTGTTCCCTGAATGACTGGAGAGCGATACAACAATGAGTGTCGGCAGGCAACAGTAAAGCATGGTGGAGGTTCTTTGCAAGGTTGGGGCTGCATTTCTGCAAATGGGGTTGGAGATTTGGTCAGGATTAATGGTGTCCTAAATGCTGATAAAGACAGACAGGCAGATACTTATCCAACATGCCATACCATCAGAGAGGCAGGTGATTGGCCCCAAATGCATTCTGCAGCAGGACAATGACCCCAAAAATGCAGCCAATATCATTAAGAACTATCAGAGTAAAGAAGAACAAGGAGTCCTGGAAGTAATGTTTTGGCCCCACAGAGCACTGATCTCAACATCATTAGGTCTGTCTGGGATTACACGAAGAGACAGAAGGATCTGAGGCAGCCTACATCTACAGAAGATCTGTAATTCGTTCTCCAAGTTGTTTGGATTAATTTATCTGCTTAGTTCCTTCAAAAACTATGTGCAAGTGTACCTGTAATTGATGCTGTTTTGAAGGCAAAGTGTGGTCACTCCAAATATTGATTTGATTTGGATATCTCTTCTGTTCATTTACTTTACATTTTGTTAATAGACACACATAAACTATTAGCACTCTATTTCTGAAAGCCTTTTTAATTTATAGCATTTCTCACACCTGCCTAAAACTTTTACACAGTAGTGTATATATATATATATATATATTACAATTATAAAGTGTGAGTGTTTATATATATATATATCTCATAAGAATTTGTAGCAAACATATTTTTTTATGAATAAATAATTTATAATAAACAACAGAAACAAAATATTCTTGTAAAGTAATATTGATTCTTCCAGCAACGATATGCTTTAGGAATTGAATAAAAAAGGGGCCTGCAATTACTCATGAGACATTACCTTGCACTTAATTGTAATCTGTCTAACATGCAACCGAATGAGCAGTAAGTGGTATAAAAAGGCAATAAGCAAGCACCAATTAGCAGCATAATTTGACTCATGCTGGTCTAGTCAATAACAGAGCATTGATGAGCTCATTTGGTGTTCATTGGAAGAGAAGACATTACTGGAACAGAGCATGGGAAAAACAAAACCGGCCATTGTTTTTTCATGTTCTACATAACCAAGGACCTCTGGGTTCTGCAGCAGATAGTGAACAGCTAGGCTAAACTGGGCAATAATTTATAAGGATAAAGAAAGTAGAATATTTTTAAAGGACATTACCCAGACAAAAAAGAAACATGTTTCACCTAAGTGGGTTATTTAAAGTGGACCTTTGGGTAACATGATCAAAAGAACCTCAGTTACGGTGTTTGTAGGAAGGGGAGGGGTACCATCATCCAAGTTGATATTAGAAGAAGGAGACGGCATGGGCTGTCCCAGTTACAGACCATTACCTGATTAAAGTGCATTTACTATCTCTGCACCCAGGGATCACACAAATATATAAAAAATATACAATTTATTGAGTAGGTTTACACACAAAAAAATTGGAATATACATTACACATAGAAATGCAATTAAAAATAGTTACAGCCCCTGAAAGGGGTCAAGACACTTGATAAGGCTTTCCGGATTACTGTAATTGTTATGATTTACTGTATGACCTTATTCTTTAGGTTTCCTCCCCTCTATTCTCCTGAAGAAGCGGCTTTGTCCGGGAAACCGGTAGAGAAATAATCAAGATCAACTCTCTAAGGCCTTCAAACTTCACGGGAAAGCCTTATGCTTCCTGGGTCCAAGAATGAAATGCTGCCCCCCTCCAAAGAAAACACCCACCAAAAGGCCCCCACATCCATTATTTTACATTATGATAATTACAACTAAAATTAAATGTATGAGGAAGTCAGATTTACATGCAACAGCACCTTGTCTATATGCAAAATTATATGACATACCATTATGTTCAATTCCAAGGGGCGGGCTAGGGCAGTATATAGACAGGCTAGGGTAGTATATAGACAGGCTAGGGTAGTATACGGATAGGCTTGGGTAGTATATGGACAGGCTAGAGTAGTATGTAGACAGGTAAGGGCAGTATAGGGGCAGGCTAGGGTAGTATATAGACAGGTTAGGGTAGTATATAGACAGGCTAGGGTAGTATATAGACAGGCTAGGTAGTATATAGACAGGCTAGGGTAGTATATGGACAGGCTAGGGCAGTAAATAGGCAGGCAAGGGCAGTATAGGGGCATGCTGGGGTAGTATATAGACAGGTTAGGATAGTATATAGACAGGCTAGGGCAGTATAGGGGTGGGCTAGGGTAGTATAGGGGCAGGCGGAGTGACCCAGGGGGCAGTTGTCATCATGACACACAAAACTGTTGGAAAAAAAATCTTGGTTGTCAATTTGCTGGGTAAATAGAAGAGAAGTAGAGGTGGCCATGGTTGAATTTGCTGCCCCTCTCAAAGTGCTGCCTGGGTCCAATGGACCCACTGGGACCCATGGTAAGGCTGGCCCTGTCTTGACCCCTTTCAGGGGCTGTAACTATTTTTAATTGCATTTCTGTGTGTAATGTATATTCCATTTTTTTTTGTGTAAACCTACTCAATAAATTGTATATTTTTGTTTTAGGTAATGGTCTGTACCTGGGACAGCCCATGCTGTCTCCTTCTTTGGGTAACATGAATAAATTGCTGACTTATCACAATATTCAGCAACAGTATGCTTTTTATAAAAAAAAAATGTACTTTTTGTTTTTAAAAAACTGCGTGTGACCTACAGGCAAGTGCCTAGGCTGAGATAATGTTATTAGTCTGCTGCAGACAGGAGGACACATTTCCTCAGTCTTTTCCTTCCCAGTGATTATAATCCAACACTGTAACTGTCACAAATTAACAAAGTAAAGGGCTGTCAGACATTTGTGAATTCAGCCAATAACTACACAGACACCTGTATTTATATGTGTGTATCATCTCTGCACCAGGCATCTCAGTCCAGGAAGTATTCTTAAAGTAAATGGTGGATCATGGAAGCAAAGATGGTGCAACATTTACAAAAGAAAAGCAGAAATTAAGCATTCTCAAGGGAAGGACTGGGATTTTTGTGGATGATATTAAATACCTGAAAGTGTTAAACTCACACATGTCTGCACTTAACATGAAAAAATATAAGGTTGTAGGTCCACTTTAATAATTTACAGCTTTCGACTACTCAACTTCCATAAGAAAACTGAGAGCTGTGTTAAGTCAGCCAGGCTGGTTGGTATGGAAAGTGCTGCCATAGTGTTTAAGACATTGCTTGCTATGACTGGTAAACTTTTAAAGCCCAACTCCAGCCTTCTATATCCAGAATCCCTTCTCCTCTTACATTGTACTGTCCTCTTGTACTGTCTGACCCATTCTCTGGGGCAGCAGATGAGGAAAAAAATCTCCCTTATGGAGATACACACGGCAATGAACTCATGACAAAGACTCTAAGCCTTCACTTTAGTTGGAAATTTGTTCTTGCATTTTTTTGCCCAAGCATATATCCTGTGCTGTCTGACAGCCATCAAATAGACAGGAATGTGTGGGGATTTTCCTCACTTCCTGTTCTGTATGATGCCTGCTGAATTAGCAGGAAGAAAGAAGAAAAGAGCTATTTTACACAATAAATGACTTGTCAAAAACTACCTTATGTTTTTTGTACCACTATACTCCCTTTTTGGTGAATGGGTAGGGGTACAATGTACCCCATACCTATTCACATGGGGGGGTCTGGATCTGGGGGCCCCTTATTAAAGAGGGCTTCCAGATTCCGATAAGCCCCCCACTCACAGACCCCCACAACCACCGTCAAGGGTTGTGTGGGGATGAGGCCCTTCTCCCCATCAACATGGGAACAAGGTGCTTTGGGGGGACCCCAAAGCACCCTCCCCATGTTGAGGGCATGTGGCCTGGTATGGTTCAGAGGGGGGGCGCTAGCTCGTCCCCTCCCCCTCCTGCCATGCCAAGGCTGCATGCTCGGATAAGGGTCTGGTTTGGATTTTGGGGGGACCCCTACGCCATTTAAAAAAAAAAATTGGCGCAGGATTCCCCTTAAAATCCATACCAGACCTGAAGGGCCTGGTACGGACTTTGGGGGGGACCTCTACGCAATTTTTTTTTACATTTTGGCTCGGGGTTCCCCTTAAAATCCATACCAGAACCGAAGGGCCTGGTTTGGATTTTGGGGGGAACCCCATGTGATTTTTAAAACATTTTTGGCTCGGAGTACCCCTTAGTCACTTAAGGACAGAGCCTCTTTCTGAGATTTGATGTTTACAACTTAAAATCAGTTTTTTTTTTTACAGAAAATTACTTAGAACCTCCAAACATTATATATTTTTTTCTAACACCCTAGAGAACAAAATGGCAGTTGTCGCAATACTTTATGTCACACCGTATTTGCACAGCGGTCTTAAAAGCGCAATTTATTTGGAAAAAAAAACATTTTTTTAAATTAATGTTATGCCGAGTAAATTGATACCCAACATGTCATGCTTCAAAATTGTGCCCGCTCGTGGAATGGCGACAAACTTTGGCACTTAAAAATCTGCATTGGCAAAGTTTAAAAATTTCTACAGGTTACCAGTTTTGAGTTACAGAGGAGGTCTAGAGATAGAATTTTGTAAAAAATTGAATTTTTCTTAGTTTCTGTTATAACATTTTGCAAATTAGTAATTTTTCTTCATAAATTTTGGCCAACATTTATACTGCTACATATCTTTGGTAAAAAAAAAACAAATTAGTGTATATTATTTGGTCTTTGCGAAGGTTATAGAGTCTACAAACTATGGTGCCAATCACTGAATATTGATCACACCTGATGTACTGACAGCCTATCTCATTTCTCGAGACCCTAACAAGCCAGGAAAGTACAAATACCCCCCAAATTACCCCTTTTTGGAAAGTAGACATTCCAAGGTATTTAGTAAGAGGCGGTGAATTTTTTGAAGTTGTAATTTTTTCCCACAATTCTTTGCAAAATGAAGATTTTTTTAAATTTTTTTTTCACAAGATTGTCATAGGTTAACAGGTTATTTCTCACACCCAGTATATGTATACTACAAATTACACCCCAAAACACATTCTATTACTCCTCCTGTGTGAGACTTTTACACAGCCTGGCCACATACAGAGGCCCAACATGCAGGGAGCACCATCAAGTATTCTAGGAGCATGAGTTACACATATAATTTCTTGACTACCTCTTGCACTTTGGAAGGTTCTGGAGCACCAGGGCAATGGAAACACCCAAAAAATTACCCCATTTTGGAAAGCAAACACCCCGACGTATATTCTAGGAGGCATAATGAGTCTTTTGAACATGTCATTTTTTCCACAAGTTTTTGGAAAATGTGGAAAGAAAATGAAAATGCTTTTTTTTATACAAGGTTGTCCATTTATACAATATTTCTAACACATGTACCTAGCAAAAATGACACCCCACAAAATATTCTGCTACTCCTCCCGAGTATGGTGATACCACATGTGTGACACTTTTACACAGCCTGGCCACATACAGACGCCCAACATGCAGGGAGCACCGTCAGGTGTTCTAGGGGCATACATTGTGAGGCAGTGAGCTGGCACGGATAGGCACTGTAGTGGCACGGATAGGCAGTGTAGTGGCGCGGATGAGCAGTGTAGTGGCATGGATGGGCATTGTAGTGGCATGGATGGGCAGTATAGCGGCATGGATGGGCACTGTAGTGGCATGGATGTGTCATGGATGAGAACTGATGTGGTATGGATGAGCACGAATGAGGCACAAGTGAGACATGGATGAGAGAGAACCTGTACTGTGGAAGCTGTGCCCTTTGCAAAGGCTAGTCAGTAGTATACAGTATTCAGTAGATTTCACACACCTTTCACCAAAGTGACAAGCACTTCAAAGAAACAATAAATAAATTGTGCTGTGCCTCTATTATAATATATATAAATATAAATAAAATATGTGTATAAATAAATAATCCACAATAAGTGTATAATAATAATATGTGTTTATCACTACAAATGAACAACAAAATGCATAAAAAAAATCAAATAATGAAAAATGTCCATCTGTGATAATCCATCCAATTGCACTGCTTCCAGTAAATATGAAAAGTGTATTCTCCCAAAAAAAGGACATTTATCGAGCCCCAAGAGGTCCCACCTTAATAAAAAGTTGACCCTCATCTCAAAGGTCAATTGCGCATAATAACACTTTTAGGACCAAGATGGCAACAAGGTTCCTTCTACTTGTGGGCTCCCTGCAGCTGATCTTTTCCCATTACTTACCATGCGTTGTTCTGCATTGTATGGTGTGGCGGTGACCATCTTGGTAGAGGAGCAGGACTTTGCTTTCTCATGTCAGACCTATCCATATAATGACTGAGGATCTGAGGACTGATGGGGTAACAATTTATAAGCAGCAGGAGAAGTGTAGAAAGCACAGATCCACATAGTGAATGAAGAAGAAACAGGGGGATCTTTACACTGCTAGTCCTCAGGTATAGCTTGCCCTCCAGCAAGGAGAACAGTGAGCAGCACTGTAGTGACAATAACAAATCTCACTTCAGTTCTTGGGAAACTAACAGTCAGAAACAGCAGCACTATACACATATAGCTATAAGGCTACAGAAGAGAATTGCCTAGGCATCATCACATACCAACAAGTACACTTCTTTTTTTCAGGAAGAATTAAAGACACACAATACTGCTTAGATAAAATAAGAATTTCTAGATGTTCCCTTTAAGATAGTCACTTTTTAAGTTGAAGTTCATGAGTTCAGGTTTATTGATTTGTACTATCAATCAGCACATAGCAGGTGGGCGAACACACAGCTCTCCATTTACAAAGCAACGGTATAGCCTTACTGCAGCCCAACTTCTGCTTAAAAAACCCCCAAAAAATAGACATTTATAAAGCACAGCACTGTGCTGTACCAATGTGCAGTGTGCTCTGCTTGCTTCAGTAGGTGTTTATTCTGTAAGCTGCTAATTTGCCTAGTAGCACTGTGCCAGTTTTTTTTGTTTGCATGTATCAACTTACAGTGTATGTTAACCTAACTAAATACAAAAAAAAATCATTATCTCCATTATTTTCATGTACTTCTTCCATCTAAGGTACCTGGTTGATCCCGCCATCATCTTTCTTCTTTGTTCTAAATTGACCATGTAATGCACAGAAACTGATCTGTGTTAGCGTGATCAATGTTCATCCTTTCAGAGACACAGGACACTGTGCAGACACACAGTATGTCTGTATTGCGTACAGTGGCGGCTGGTGCTAAACTTTTTTTGGGGGGGCGTCAAGAAAACCCACCCTAGGTCCGCCCGCACTCAGCCTCTCCACAGTGATGCCCCCCCCGCACTCAGCCCGTCCACGGTGATGGTCCCCTGCACTCAGCCCTTCCATGGTGATGGTCCCCCGTCCCCGGCACTCAGCCCTCCATGGCTTCTCCTGGCCAACCGATCCACCTCCTGTACTGATTGGCCGGGATGAGAAACTGGAATATTAATTCGCTAGTGTCAGAAGTGGGTAAGCCCAACCTTTTTCAAGCCAAGTAGAGCCTCAGGTTCTAATCATGTGGCTTGAAAAAGAAAAAAACTCATACAAATGTATGCGTCCTGCACCTTGCAGGGGGGCCGCGCCCCTAATTGATCTAGCTGCTCCTGATTGCGTAGTTTGTTCAACCATCACACTCCTTTACCAATCAAAGCCTGCCTCTGGCACCCCCCCCCCCCCAATCACAGCCTGCTTCTTGAGCATGCCCCCTGCTCAAGCACATCCGCATGTTGTCTCAGGCTGAACAGACTTTGGAATACAGGCATATGGTGTGTCTGAAGAGTGTCCTGTGACCCAGCCCCCCACTATCAGGAAGAAGAGATGCATTATAGAGCTTTTTAACTTTGTAAAAAAGGTAAGAAAGATTATTTCAAAAACTAGGAAAAGACAAGTATGGTGCCTGCATAGTTATAACTGCATTATAAAGTGCCTGTAAAATAGTATATTCACAACTATTTTAAGGTCTCCAAAGACGACTTGAATTTCAGCTGATTCCTGCTGATACAGGGAAAATTAGAGCCATGGGTGGCCTTTACTAGTACCACCTGACTTGACAGAAGTCGATTTAACAATTGACTCAGCCAGACGAAAATTATAACTGAACAATGGCTGCATCCTATGATAGTGTGCACTTCTTGGCACTGCCAGCAGCTGCAAGAGCTATTGGCACTGGTTCTCTCTTTGTCTCTTTAACAGATAGGGATGAGCGGAATGAAATTACATATTTTAGCATTGAGGAAAGCAGAAACTCTAAACTGCACACATTGATTGGTTGGTTGATTGGTGAAACTTGCTCTTTTTTTTAAATTACTTTTTTTTTTTAATTTAAAGGGATTGGGTTTTTTAATGCATTTAGGATAGCATCTATTGTACTCTTGAATCGACAAAAAACATCTTATTGTACCTATGGATTCTCGTGCATTTTTCGAAATGGCACCATTTTGCCTAAATTCCTGGGGAAATCAATTTCTGTTATCCCTAGCAACAAAGCACAGAATATTAACAGATTATTTTCAAACTACCAGTTGTGGCAGGGCTAGGCCCAGGTTTTGGAGAGAACAGGCACACTGATGGTGCAGGTGTGTGCTGGGTTCATATTAGAGACAGGCTTAGATTTCTGTGGTCGGGGGACAGTGTGGGTTGTACCGGAGGAGATAGGTGCATGTCTGCACCGTGCTGTCCAGGACAGGACAGACCAAGGCCTGAGCCTGAGAGAGAGTCTATGAGAGACAGAGCAGCAGGGAGCTGCAAGGAAAGATGCAGAGCTGACAGAGGTACAGCATTGGTGTATGAGCACTGGAAAGTGTGTTAGATGGCCTGAGGACCAAGGCATGAAGCCTGAGCAGAAGAGCTGCAAAGAGAGCCACAAAGCTGAATATTGCTCTTTTGTTGTATCAATGGCAAGAACCCCCTGCGTGGGGAGTAATTTGTTTGTGAATTTTTGTTTTCATTTAAATAAAAGTGGGCAGAAAGCTCTGAAAAGACCCATCTGGCGTGGAATAAACCCACTGTTTTGCACCACCATTGAGTTAAACAACCCCCCAACTTGTCGCATAGTTTACAGATAGTGGGCAGATTTCTTCACTGTATGGGTGCCTGCTGAAGCTAATGAATCTGGCTTTTGTAAATTCCTTATTGCCATTCTGATTTGGTAACAACTTAAAAGGCCAGTCTACACAAAAGTTATTTTAGTTATAACCAACAAGTCCAAGATACTGCTCTTAGGTAACATGCTACTTTCACTACAGCCATGGGTGCCAGTTACCTCCGGGATCACCTCCCCACTTGAATTTGAAAAAAGGGTGATGCTGTGGACCTCTATTCCATACAGTTTAAAACAACTTTACTCATCCAGCAGACAGTCTCCACTGATTGGACTTAATCTTAGAGCGATATTTTAGGTGGATCATGGTGGGCTGGCTCAGCTCTTGGCTTCTTGTTGTATATCTAAGACACAAAATTAATCTATAGGCCATAGTTCCCTTGTAGTGTTGAGCGAACTGTAACGTTCGGGTCCGTACCGAACTTTGGGGTGTCCGGGACCCGGACCCGAACATGGACACGTTCGGGTTCTGGGTTCTGGTAGTTGATCACGCATGTTGAATAGCTGCAGGGCAGCCAATCAACAAGCGTTTCAATGGTTTGCCCTTAGAAGCCATCACAGCCATGCCTACTAATGGCATGGCTGTGATTGGCCAGTGCATCATGTGACCCAGCCTCTATATAAGCTGGAGTCACTTGATGCTGCAGTCACATGCTCTCTGAGACTCTGAATAGTATAGGGAGAGGAAGCTGCCAGCGTTTTTGTGAGGGACAGATTGCAGACATTTTAACATCTGATCCTACATCCTGAGATTACTACTACTGTTACTCTGAGGGATAGATTGCAGATATTTGAGAATCGAGATTTCACATACTGCTGCTTTGAGTGACAGATTGCAGATCAAACCGTGCCTAACATAACGATCGTTACGATCGTACACAATGATCATATTGCGGGATCGTACACAACGATCAGATTGTGGGAGTAATTTGAGATTTCACATACTGCTGCTTTGAGTGACAGATTGCAGATCAAACCCTGCATTACACAATGATCTGACTGCACTAGGTAGAGGCTTCTGCATAGAGGGACAGATTATTGTTACAAAATCATTGCCTACTCCTATAGGACCAGGTTGCAGCTGTTGCTTTAAGTGACACATTATTGTTCAAAAATCATCTCCTAGTTCTAAAGGGAGAGCTTCCAGCTGTTGCTGTAAGTGACACATTATTGTTCAAAAATCATCTCCTAGTTCTAAAAGGAGAGCTTCCAGCTGTTGCTGTAAGTGACACATTATTGTTTAAAAATCATCTCCTAGTTCTAAAGGGAGAGGTTCTAACTGTTGCTGTAAGTGACACATTATTGTTCAAAAATCATCTCCTAGTTCTAAAGGGAGAGCTTCCAGCTGTTGGTGTGAGCAGTGCATTTCTTGCACCAAAGTAAAAAGTCCGGCTACGTTGGTGTTTTCAAAAAAAAAAAAGGTATTAATTGGAATTAATAAATACTTAAATAGGGCTACATAGTACATTTGCGGGCACAATGAGGAGAGCAAATAAGGGATGTGGTCATGGTGCTGCTGGTGATGCTAGTGCTGGTGGTGTTGGTGAACCTCCTGTTGGAAGGAGAGGACGTGGTCGAGGTGTGCCAACTACACGCACAAGGGAAACACCTTCCTCAGGTAGCCAACAGAACCTTCACCGGTATATGGTAGGCCAGAATGCCCCTCAACGATTGGTGAGGCCAGAACAAGTACAGGCGATAGAAGATTGGGTGGCTCACAATGCCTCCAGTTCCTTCACATTGTCTCCCTCCCGGTCCCTTGATGAAAGCTCAGAGTTGGCACCTGAACTTGACCTCCGTAAC
>BLSH010438892.1:592735-605983 GCA_018402905.1 Glandirana rugosa | reverse complement strand
GGAGAAGGAGGTTTGACGTTTGCAGTGAGCGTACTGGGAGTAAGGTACACCCCAGATCCTGGAGTAGTAGGAGGTGTAATAGAAGTCTTTCACCTCAGCCCCTTGTAAATTAGCCAAGCAGTCTGAGCCCCAAGTCCTGCAAGAGACTCTTATGCTTTTTGATGACGCTCCTGGTGTGCTTTCCATGGGCCATCCATATAGCGCTGCCCCAGAAGTGGAAGACATTGAGTGCACCGATGCCCAACCACTTCTGTTGCAGGATGAGGACATGGAAACACCTGTGCAGCACATCTCTGATGATGACGAAACACAGGTGCCAACTGCTGCAGCTTGCCTCAGTGTGCAGACTGACAAGGAGGGCAGTGGTGAAGGGTGGGTGGAAGATAATGTGGAGGATGATGAGGTCCTAGACCCCACATGGAATGAGGGTCATGCGAGTGACGTTTGCAGTTTGGAGGAAGAGGTGGTGGTCACACAGAGGCACCAGCACAGCAAAAGAGGAAGCAGGTTGCAAAAGCGGAGCGAGCGTCCCCTAGACAGTAGGCCTGCTACTACCCACCGCACCCAGGGACCTAGCACACCAAAGGCAGCTCAAAGGCATTCCCCCACTAGGCAGTTCTTCAGACAATGTGCTGGCGACAAGACACGAGTGGTTTGCAAGCTGTGCAATGATAGCCTGAGCTGGGGCATAAATGTTCTCAACCTGAGCACAACCCCCATGACTAGGCATCTAAATTCAAGGCACAAGCTGCATTGGAATAATTACCTCAAAATCCAAGAAAGGTCTCGGCTTCCTCCTGCTTCCTCCTCTGCTGCTGCCTCGGCCTCTTCCTCCACTTCTACAGTGACAGTGTCACCTGCCACCCAGCAAACAGACAATATGACAGCAACGCCACCATGTCCGCCACCGTCCCCAAGCATTTCCACATGGTCCCATGGAAGCTTACAGCTGTCCATCTCCCAAACACTGGAGAGAAAGAGGAAGTACCCCCCTACCCACCCGCGATCCCTGGCCCTGAATGCCAGCATTTCAAAATTCCTGGCCTTTGAAATGCTGTGATTCCGTCTGGTGGACACGGACAGTTTCAAAACCTGATGGCGGTGGCTGTCCCACAGTACGTGGTTCCCAGCCGCCACTACTTTTCCAGGCAAGCCATCCCTTCCCTGCACAAACAAGTCGGGGACAAGATCAAGTGTGCACTGCGCAAAGCCATCTGTGGCAAGGTCCACATAACCACTGATACATGGACCAGTAAGCACGGGCAGGGACGCTATATCTCGCTAATTGCACACTGGGCAAATGTAGTGGCGGGTGGGCCTGAGCCATTTGGCGCATGTCCTTCCACCACCGAGGATTGCAGTGCATTTCTCTTTGCCTCCTGTTGCCTCCTCCTCCTACTGCGCTTCCTCCTCCTTGACCACCTACTCATCCACTCAGTGTAACACCTTCACCACCAACATCAGCACATCCAGGGGGAAACGACAGCAGGCTGTTTTAAAACTGATATGTTTGGGGGATAAACCCCACACTGTGCAGGAGCTGTGAATGGGCATTGAACAACAGACCAATGAGTGGTTGTTGCCACTGAGTCTCAAGCCCGGCCTGGTGGTGTGCGACAATGGCCGAAATCTCGTATCGGCTCTGGGCCGAGCCGGTTTGACGCACATCCCTTGCTTGGCGCATGTGCAGAATTTGGTGGTACAGAATTTTCTAAAAAACTACCCGGATATGTCAGAGCTGCTGCATAAAGTGCGGGCCGTCTGTGCACACTTTCGGCGTTCTCACCCTGCTGCTGCTCGCCTGTCTGCACTGCAGCGGAACTTCGGCCTTCCCGCTCACCGCCTCATATGCGACATGCCCACAAGGTGGAACTCCATCTTGCACATGCTGGAGAGACTGTGCGAGCAGCAGCAGGCAATAGTGGAGTTTCAGCTGCAGCACACATGGGTCAGTCGCTCTGCGGAACAACAACACTTCACCACCAATGAGTGGGCCTCCGTGCAAGACCTGTGTAGCGTATTGCAGTGTTTTGAGTACTCCACCAACATGGCCAGTGCCGATGACGCTGTTCTCAGCGTTACTATCCCACTTCTATGTCTCCTTGAAAAAACACTTCGGGCCATGATGGAAGGGGATGTGGCACAGGAGGATGAGGAGGAGGAAGAGGGGTCATTTCCACGGTTATCAGGCCAGTCATTCGCAAGTGGCTCGGAGGGTGGGTTCCTGCACCAGCATAGGCCAGGTCAAAAATATTCAAGCCAGGGCACAGTTCTGGAGGACGAGGAAGATGAGGAGGAGGAGGAATAGCAGCAGGGTGGCACCCAACGCAGCTCGTGGGCATCACTGTAGCGTGGCTGGGGGGATACAGAGGACACAGATGATAAACCTCCCACAGAGGACAGCTTGTCTTTGCCTCTGGGCAGCCTGGCACACATGGCCGACTACATGCTGCAGTGCCTGCGCAACGACAGCCGAGTTGCCCACATTGTAACTTCTTCTGATTACTAGGTGGCCACCCTGCTGGATCCCCGTTACAAGGACAACGTGCCGTCCTTAATTCCCTCACTGGAGCGTGAGAGGAAGATGCGCGACTACAAGCGCACACTGGTAGAGGCACTGCTGAGGGCATTCCCAAATGACACCGGGGGCTCAGTGGAAGCACAAGGCAAAGGTAGAGGAGGAGGTAGAGGCCACCAATGCAGCTGTGCCACCGCCAGCACCTCAGAAGGCAGGGTTAGCATGTGGCAAAGTTTTGTCAGCAGCCCGCCACAACAAACAGCACCACCAGCCGATAGACAACGTCTTAGCAGGAGGCAGCATTTCAGCAACATGGTGCAAGAGTATGTGTGCACACGCCTACACGTACTGACTGATGGGTCTGCCCCATTCAACTTCTGGGTCTCCAAATTGGCCACATGGCCTGAGCTTGCCGTTTATGCCTTGGAGGTGCTGGCCTGCCCTGCAGCCAGTGTATTGTCTGAACGTGTGTTTAGCACGGCAGGGGGCGTTATCACAGACAAGCGCAGCCGCCTCTCCACAGCCAATGTGGGCAAGCTAACCTTTATTAAAATGAACCAGGCATGGATCCCACAAGACTTGTTTGTACCTTGTGCAGAATAAACATTTAGATCGGACTCACACAGCCATTCGTATACTTGTTTTTTTGAATAGGCCTCAATATTTTAGGGGCTACCCCAATTATAAACAAACAAAAAAAAAAACAGTGTTGGCTACCTCCTCCTCCTCCTCGACCACCGCCACTTCCACCTACACTGCCACGGTCACGGCCTAGTCAACCTCTAGGCTCCTACTCCACATCCACCCCCCTTCCCATTTTTTTTTATTTGATTTCAATTTATTTTCCCTATCCCCATTTTTTTGTAGGGCACTTGCCCTACTCTTACCCCCATTTTACTTACTTTTGCAGCCCTCTAGCACTTGCCAGGACTTTGTTACAGCCATTTTTGTGGCTAAAAGTTCGGGTCCCCATAGACTTCAATGGGGTTCGTGGTCCGGTATAAAGTTCGGGCAACGTTCGTTGCCGAACCCGGACTTTTTCCTAAAGTTCGTTTGGACCCTCCGAACCCAGACGTCCAGGTGTTCGCTCAACTCTATTCCCTTGCTCTATTTCTGTCCACCAGGGAGTTTTGGGTATTTCTACGCACATTTAAGAGTTTCAGCTCCTAATCTACAATCTTCATAATATAAATAAAATAAACAAAAAAATCCAAAAAGAAGAGTGGGGCTCCCTCATAATGGCCACAGGATGTGCGTAGACATTTCAACTCAAGCCCAGATATCTAACCAATAGAGACTTCTTTAATATCTACCAAAAAAGTGAAATATTAGTTTTAGATGGATTGATCCCCTAAACTCAAGTTGTCATCTAGCACTTAGCAGACATAGCCCCTTGCAATTCCTTTTTGAATTCTAGCTAATCCCAGATAGTTGGTCGATGAGTAATTGTGAATATCGTGGATTACCTTGCTAGACACTGTGATTAATGCTGGATTTACTTCTAGGGACAGTGTTATTTATGTTATAAGCTGGTATGTGTTTATGTTTTATTGTATTTAAAAGATTTTTATTTCAGTGTTTAGTTGCTCTTAACTCTTTGTGAGAATAGGTACCCCTAGTACTTATGTACCCCTGTATTCATTCACCTGGTAGGGCACAGATATCTGGTAAAGGGGGCTTACAGATTCAAGTCCCCCTCATTTATCCTTTCTCATTTTTGGGATACACGGAGGTGGGATAGAAGCATTCTACCTTAACATTGGGGCAGAAGTAATTTGCAAGGGGGGAAGATTTGCCATGCTTTCTTGTAAAGTACCCCTAATATTGAAAGGCATGTGGCCTGGTATGGTACAGGAAGGGGGGCGAGTACTCACTGCTCTCCTATTCCTGGTCATAAAAGAAGGTCTAGATAAGGGTCTGGTTGGAATTTTAAAGGTGTACAGTGGGTATAGAAAATAATTGCCCCTCCCCCCACGTTAATATAATCTAATGTTGTTGCTTTGCAGCCTGAAATGAAGACAGACACAGTTTTTGTTTTAACCAGTTGTATTTACACAGTGCAACTTATAATATCTAAGTGAAAGACATAACACCAACATGTCAGAAAAAAATAAAAAAAACGTTAAAAAACAGAATCATTGAGTTGGAAAAAAGTTCACCTCTCTAAAAATGACTTGTAAACTCAATCAGGTGTAGCTAATCACCTTCCCAATGGCACACAAAGCCATCTGACTTTCAACTGTGATCAGCTGTGGTAATTTTGATTAGCTTAGCATGAGCTATGGGTGGCAAGGCACTGTCAAAAGATCTCTGGGATAAAGTTGTGGACAGTCATAAGTCAGGAGATGGATACAAATAAATTTGGAAGTGGAAGGTATTTGGTACAACACAGACCCTCCATAGATTAGGACGTCACTCCAAACTGGATGAAAGAGCGAAAAATCACACTGAGATTAGGGTGCCTTTAACCACTTGCCGACCGCCAACTGCAGGTTGACGGCGACAAGGTGGTTCGTTATCGCAAATCGCTGTCATATGACGACGGCTGCGATAACGCGCACTGTGAGCGCGCGCGCACCACCGGGGGCGCGCCCGCACGCTCAATGTGTTCGGGGAGGGCCAGGGAGCGGGTGCGGCGGCTTTGATTGCCGCCGGCTACCCGCGATGGCCCCCCCCGGAGTGAAAGAACGGAGGTCCGTGTATGTAAACACGGACCTCCGTTCTGTGAAGGGGGAAGGGCTGTGATCACAGCCTTCCTGTATATGGAGGCTATGACCACTTCCCTTCCCCAGCTAGGGCAGTCCCCCCACAGTTAGAACACGCCCAGGGAACACTGTTAACCCTTAGAGCGCCCCCTGCAGGTTAACCCCTTCACTGCCAATGGCATTTACACAGTAGTCAGTGCATTTTTATAGCACTGATCGCTGTATAAATGCCAATGGTCCCAAAAAAGTGTCAAAATGGTCCGACATGTCCGCTGAAATATTGTAGTACCGCTAAAAATCGCAGATCGTCGCCATTACTAGTAAAAAATAAAAAAAAATAAAAACCCCAAAAATGAATTCTCATCATCCGTAAACGCGGCCACTTTTGCGCAAACCAATCAATAAACGCCGACTGCGATTTTTTTATCGCAAATATGAGGAAGAATACAAATTGGCCAAAACCGATGAAAAAAATGTTTTTTTATATTTTTTTTTGGATTTGTATTTTAGCAAAAAGTAAGAAATTTGGGTTTTTTTGCGAAATTGTCGCTCTTCTTTTGTTTATAGCGGCGATCAGAAATGATGCAGAGAGGATCAAATACCACCAAAAGAAAGCTCTGCTTGTGGGAAAAAAAGGACGCAAATTTCGTTTGGGTACAACATCGCACGACCGCGCAATTTTCAGTTAAAGCGACGCAGCGCCGAATCGCAAAAAGGGCTCAGGTCCTAAAGCTGGAAATCCTTCTGGGGCTGAAGTGGTTAAGAAGTGATGGCATTGGAATGCGTCCTGCGTTTTGCCATGATTTGGAATTAGGGGCAGAATCACTGTGATTCTGCTTACGATTCCAAATGCCTAAGTGTGAATGAAGCCTAACAACCAAGAAAGGCTTCCAAATGACTGGCACAATTGGGTTGATTTACTAGAGGCAAATAGGCTCTTGACTTGGCAAGGGAAGTTACAGTTTGCAAATAAATTTTCACCAGAGCTTAGTGACTGTGGTGAAATTTCACTTTGCAAAGAATACCCGATCATGTGCAAGAAAAAAAAACACATGATTGGATGATGGATGCCAGCAGAGTTTCACCTCATTCACTAAGCTTTGGGTAAAATTCCATTGCAAAGTTAACAGCCTATTTACCTTTAGTAAATCAACCCTCAAGAATATTCAGTACCCCCATTTTATAATGTGGGAGCTGGCTTATCCAAAAGTCTCCCTTTTGGTTTTTCTAAGCTTGCTTGAAATAATTTAAAGAGCATGCAGTGCATTATGGTTTCCTGGGCAAATCAGTTCATACATTTGCCAGAACTGTGAATCTTGAATCCACTGGATCAGCCCCAAACCCATGCCAGTGACGAACCCAAACCTTATCTCATCTCATAATCTCCTGCATTATAATTAGATTTAATATTTAACTGTTTTATGTTACAAGTGTTCTTATTGTCTAGATGGTCATTAAGAAGAGCATGGTCCTCTTGCCTACCTTTAATTATTTTATTACAGAATGCTATTATTAGCTTAATGAATAGAACATTTTAACCACTGACCAGCTAGTAAGAGCCTTATTAGACCTTTCCATGTAGCTCCCAGCGCTGCTGCATGATACAGTCTGGCATAAATCCAGGTGATTTAATTGATGTAGAGCCAGATTCAATCTATAATTCTCTCTGCATATCTTCTAATAATACAGACCTTGGAAGAACCCTTCTAAAAAGTAGATGAACTATGATACAACGTGTACAGTGCCTAATACAGTTTGAACTCCCATAGGGACCAATCACAAGGAAACAGTTTTGGAAGATTAAGAAATAGGTTTACATTTTCCTCGAACAATAGCAGCCCCATGTAAAATTCCTTAATGAAAGCAGCATGACCATAATGTCACAGCTGCATGCCTTTGACCTATAAAATGTTAATTGGTGCTTTATCAATCTCCAATAGCTTTGCAGAGAAATAAATGTTTAAGCTGAACGAAGTTTAATACATTTCTTAAAAATCTATTGATGCCTTTAAGCTGTGGTTTGAACATAGCAGGGGGCAGGAAAGCATTTCACGTTTATAGTTTGCTTTTAAATAGAAATTACGTGCGCTGTTGAAAAGTAATGAGAGATCTACCAATATAAAAGAAAGAAAAAATAAAGTCATTGACCAGAACAACCAATCAGCATCCAGGCTATTATTTTATGGGAAAACTCCATTTTTTCTTTGCTGCAGTTATAAGAAATATTCAAAGATGCGAACCAACCTGTAAACATAAGGAGCAACATGAAACGCAAATATTAAGTTAACTCTGGGAGCCATAAGGAGCCGAACAACCTTTTCTTCTGCAGGGAAGGTGAAATTCTCACCTTAGCTACTATCTTAGATGCCATTTATAGTTAAACAGGTAAACAGTTAAAATACACAGATTACATACAGTATCTCACAAAAGTGAGTACACCCCTCACATTTTTGTAAATATTTTATATCTTTTCATGTGACAACACTGAAGAAATGAAACTTTGCTACAATGTAAAATAGTGAGTGTACAGCTTGTATAACAGTGTAAATTTGCTGTGCCTTCAAAATAACTCAACACGCGGCCATTAATGTCTAAACTGTTGGTGACAAAAGTGAGTACACCCTAAGTAAAAATGTCCAAAGAGTCAATATTTCGTGTGGCCACCATTATTTTCCAGCACTGCCTTAACCCTCTTGGGCATGGAGTTCACCAGAGCTTCACAGGTTGCCACTGGAGTCCTCTTCCATGCCTTCATGTTGACATCACGGAGCTGGTGGATGTTAGAAATCTTGTGCTCCTCCACCTTTGGATTGAGGAAGCCCCACAGATGCTCAATAGAGTTTAGGTCTAGAGGCTTGACCAGCCCATCACCTTTACCCTCAGCTTCTTTAGCAAGGCAGTGGTTGTCTTGGAGGTGTGTTTGGGGTCGTTATCATGTTGGAATACTGCCCTGAGGCCCAGTTTCCAAAGGAAAGGGATCATGCTCTGCTTCAGTATGTCACAGTACATGTTGGCATTCATGTTTCCCTCAATGAACTGTAGTTCCCCAGTGCAGCCCCAGACTATGACACTCACACCATCATGCTTGACTGTAGGCAAGACACACTTGTCTTTGTACTCCTCACCTGGTTGCCGCCAAACATGCATGACACCATCTGCACTAAATAAGTTTATCTTGGTCTCATCAGACCACAGGACATGGTTCCAGTAATCCATATCCTTAGTCTGCTTGTCTTCAGCAAACTGTTTGGGGGCTTTCTTGTGCATCATCTTTAGAAGAGGCTTCCTTCTGGGACGACAGCCATGCAGACCAATTTGATGCAATGTGTGGCATATGGTCTGAGCACTGACAGGCTGACCCCCCACCCCTTCAACCTCTGCAGCAATGCTGGCAGCACTCATATGTTTATTTCCCAAAGACAGCCCTGGATATGATGCTGAGCACATTCTCTCAACGGCTTTGGTCAACCATGGGGAGGCCTGTTCTGAGTGAAACCTGTCATGTTAAACCGCTGTATGATCTGTATGGCCACCGTACTGCAGCTCAGTTTCAGGGTCTTGGCAATCTTCTTATAGACTAGGCCATCTTTATGTAGAACAACAATTCTTTTTTCAGATCCTCAGAGAGTTCTTTGTTATGAGGTGCCATGTTGAACTTTCAGTGACCAGTATGAGGGAATGAGAGCGATAACACCAAATTTAACACACCTGCTTCCCATTCACACCTGAGACCTTGGGGAGGGAAATGACTAATTGGGCCCAATTTAGACATTTTCACGTATAAAAATAAAATATTTACAAAAATGTGAGGGGTATACTCACTTTTGCGAGATACTGCATGTTTTCTTATCCTTTTATTTTTTTCCTTAATTGTATGTGCAATCTAATGTTTTTATACATTGCAGTACATCAGATTGGCTCCCACTCCTGCCACTCTCTCTCCCTCTCCTATTCTAAGTGCTGCTCTATAGGGATAGGGATATAAGGACCGCAAGAGGCTGAAGTCAATAAAATCCAAGTACTTACAATAGTTGCATTTAAAAAAAATCTTTAGTACAGCTGTCCTTTAACCACTTGCCGACCACCAACCGCAGGTTGACGGCGACAAGGTGGCTCGATATCGCAAACCGCCGTGATATGACGGCGGCTGCGAGATCGTACACTGTGAGCGCGCGCTGCCGGAGGCGCGCTCACTGTGTTTGGGGGGGGCCAGGGAGCGGGTAGGGCAGACTCGATCTCCGCCGGTTACCCCCGATGCCCCCCCCCGCAGTGAAAGAACGGAGGTCCGTGTAAGTAAACACGGATCTCAGTTCTGTGAGAGGGGGAAGGGCTGTGATCACAGCCTTCCTCTATATGGAAGCCGTGATCACGCTCTTTCCCCTGCCAGTCAAACACTAACACAGTTAGAACACGCCCAGGGAACACAGTTAACCCTTAGAGTGCCCCCCCAGGTAAACCCCTTCACTGCCAATGGCATTTACACAGTAATCAGTGCATTTTTATAGCACTGATCGCTGTATAAATGCCAATGGTCCCAAAAAAGTGTCAAAATGGTCCGACATGTCCGCCGCAATATCGCAATACCGCTAAAAATCGCAGATCGCCGCCATTACTAGTAAAAAATAAAATAAAAACCCCAGAAATGAAGTCTCATCATCCGTAAACGCGGCAACTTTTGCGCAAACCAATCAATAAACGCCGATTGCGATTTTTTTAATCACAAATATGAGGAAGAATATAAATCAGCAAAAACCGATGGAAAAAAATGTTTTTTTATTTATTTTTTTGGATTTGTATTTTAGCAAAAAGTAAGAAATTTGGGTTTTTTTTTGCAAAATCGTCGCTCTTCTATTGTTTATAGCGACTATCAGAAATGACACAGAGGTGATCAAATACCACCAAAAGAATGCTCTGTTTGTGGGAAAAAAAGGACGCAACTTTCGTTTGGGTACAACGCCGCACGACCGCGCAATTGTCAGTTAAAGCGACGCAGTGCCGAATCACAAAAAGTGCTCTGGTCCTAAAGTGTGAAATCCTTCCGGGGCTGAAGTGGTTAATAAACCCTCAACCCTCTGGGTGAAGCATACCAAGTAAAATACCTACCTTCTAGTGATCTTCAGTGAGTGATCCTGCTATGTACTGCACAACCTTTGCAAATAAAGCATTGTGGACAGCACTTCTGACACCGCAATCATTTGTGCACCACAATTATCCTTATGGATGAACTGTACTCATGGCAACCTCCAGCTGTTGGGCAGAGTATGGCTCATCCATAGAGATAAATGGGGCCTTTTAATGTATCTGACAAAAAATGAAAACCCATATAGGGATAGATTTGTAAGAGAAAAAATAGAGAAAGAATTAATGCCTATAAGAAATGAAAAGGTTTATTTCCCACAGGGTTCTTTCTTTGTTTTATTTATTTATTTATTTTCCTGGACCTAGTCATCCACATTCTTTATACTGTGCCCGCATCACATAAAGAAAAAATATTCCTACTTTTACACTTAGAGTGACCTAGAAATATATCTGATAAAAAAAACTTCCTTTAACAATATACACTAAAGGCATAGAGTACAGTATAAGCCAATTTAAAATATAGACATCAGGGATAATAAGGCAGAATATATGTGGTGGAATGTAACTAGCAGCACATGCAGGAAAATATACCACTCGGCAGCGTTGGCTCAATTTACCCCTGTAAGTGATGATTGCCGCAGCCGGCCTTGTATCATTGAGATGACAGGCTATCACCGTATGCAGCAATCCGTGACTGTGCACTTGGCTATTCAATTGATAAAAGCCCTGTTAGGACGCAAAGGTTAATACGTGTTACTGTCCTCTGTGCAGAGCCCTTGCTGCTTATTAAGAGACTTCAGTTTGGTTAATCACTTAAGCTATAATGGACAGGATCAGACAGATGAAGATAAAGAACTGTAGAATCTGCTTGGGAACATCTATTTATCTAACGCATTACCCACCGTATGTGAGGTTCACCATTTACGTACATTACACACAGTATTGCCAAGATACATGCCTTTCTATAAATATATCATACCACTCAGCTATAGAATTTGGTAGGATGATCATTCTTTAAAAAAAAACTATGAAATAAATACAAATGTAAACAGGCCAAGCTGATTTAAAAATACAAAAGTATAAAAGAAGTTATTGCAATGGATAAAAACTTTTCATTGTATACAACATTTAAATGTGGGAAATAGACTGCTTAAGGACTCATGCAAGTGGGTTTAAAAAACACTGCTTTTACAGGTGTTTGGCATTTTATTCTGCCTGTAAAAGCACCTCTATGCTAGCTTATGTGTCTACGCACACATAGGTGTTTACAGGCAGATAAAAATGATTGATGCCCCTAAATGCGTTTAAACACATCTAAACGCACCCAAATGCTAATGGGCTAAGCGTCTAAACGTGTTTAACGCATGAGCATTCATTTACTTCAGTGGCCAGAATAAATAAATATTCTGGCCAATAGAATCCATAAATACTCAAAAGAACACCTTTCGGAAAGCAGCTGGACCCAGGGTCCAAGGTAAGAATTTTTTTCAAGACCAGTAGTCATTCTGCATGTGTGCTGCATGCAAATATGCTGACAAGGAACATGCTAATAGAAAGAGAGAGCACCATGACCAGAAATACGACTTTGCTCTTTCTTTGTCCAGTTATCAGGTTGCCTTTTGCAGTCTATACCTGTAGCAGAAAAAGTGGTGCCATCTACCTGGCTGTGCTATGTTACATGGCTGTGTAAATCTGAGGCATGAATGAACAAAAAGACTTGCAGAATAATTATTACTGGAGGGGCAATCCTTTGAGATGTTCTTCTGCCGGCTATAGTTGGGGCCCTTTAAAAGTGCTGGTGCCCTTAATGACAGTCCCTGTTAACCTTCATGCAGTATAGGTATGGTATAGTCTCGGCACAGGTGCAAGGTACATCTGGTTCAGATGCTATAAAGATTCGGTATAAAACAGTATAGGTTTGGTATAGGTGCAGTCTAAGTTTGGAATAAGTACAATATAGAGTGCAGAATGGGTACAGTATGGATTGAGTACACTTGGTGTCCTGCTCTTGGTGGCTCAGTTCCTGCTAGCAGTATCAGTAATGGTCGAATAGACCTCACACCAGTCCTTGGGATGCTAAAGTAACTTCTCGTTTTAGAAGGGGGGGCCCCGTTGGTCTCTCCACATAGGCCTTTGGTGATCAGTGGTGCGAAGCAGAGGGTGAGTGGATGCTCCAGTCTCCCTGTGGCAGTGGTGTAGGGGCTGTGATATGGCAGCTGCTGCATTGTCCCCAGGTGTCCTCACTCACAGTCCCAGGCTTGGATCTCCGCTGGTATGGTCTCCCCCTGGCAGGTGAATATTCAGAGTTGCTTTCTTTCTAACTCCCTCAGTGCCAAGAGGAATAACTTTTCCAGGCAATTTAATAAACAATCATCTCTCCATGCCTCCTGCTGCACAGTGCCTATAGGGATCTGTAGTCTAAGGCGTCAATTGGCCCCATTATATGGTTGCCATCTCCAACAACTCCCAGGGTTCTAAGCGCTCTGTCTAGATGTCTATGGACTTGCTTGGCTTTAGCAGTCCCCCTGCAGCATAACATCAATATTTCAGTAAAGGGAGAGAAGAATAAAAGGCAATGTCTCCCTCTCCTTCTCCATATTGCTGTGGCTCAGCACCTGGCTACACATAGAAGTTAAACATACTTTAGCTGTTGCTCCACTAAAGCATTAAACAGTATAGAACAGGGTTTCTCAACCAGGGTTCTGTGGAACCCTAGGGTTCCTTCTGAGGTTGCTAGGGGTTCCTTGAGCAATGGTCAATTTCTACCTCTCAGATAAATTCCCAATGACCCCATTGATCTTTTTAGCTATCTGTAAGGGGGTAATTCTTCACAATGACCACAAGTGTAAGGAGCATTCTTCCCATTGACCATCACATTAATGTATCATGAGTTGTAGATTTCTAATTTTTAGCCGGGGTTCCCCGAGACCGGAGAATTATTTCAAG
>BLSH010438892.1:508163-520437 GCA_018402905.1 Glandirana rugosa | reverse complement strand
TTAGTCTAGATTTTTATCGGTGACTAATAACATATTTACAGTGACCGTCCCTTCCCCAATTGGCCGTCCCCCACTAGATCCCCAATTGACACAATGGATACACACAAGATTGACATACCCCCGACCCGACCGTCCCCGTACTGTCTCGATTGACTAGGGCTAATCTCAACTCGCTTGAAGATCTTCAGGCCCAAGACGACCAAGCCGGCTTGAAGCCCTGTTTCAGGCCCAAGCCCAGGCCTGTCTTGGGCTTGAAACATAGCCTGGGGCTTGGGGTAACTTTAGTTACCTCTGGGCCTGAAAATCCATGTTTTTCACCACATTTCCTTCCTTTTGCAGACCTCTAGGACCTTCCAGGACTATTTTACAGCACTTTTTGTACCTAAAAGTCCGGGTCTCCATTGATTTCAATGGGGTTCGGGGTCCGATACAAAGTTCGGGTTCTGTCCGGACCCGAACCCGGACTTTGTCCCGAAGTTCGGCCGAACCAGCAGAACCCGGACTTCTAGAAGTTCGCTCAACTCTAATCGGGATCAGTTAGCTCTGTCATGCCCCTGCCAGCCCAGCCCCCATACAGTTAGAACACACATAGGTAACACAGTTAACCCCTAGATCACCCCCTGCCGGTTAACCCCTTCCCTGCCAGTGACATTTATACAATAATCAGTGGCTATTTTTAGATCTGATTGCTGTATAAATGTCAATGGTCCCAAAAAGGTGTAAAAAATGTCCGACATGTCTGCTGCAATGTCGCAGTCCTGATAAAAATCGCAGATCGCCGCCATTACTAGTAAAAAAAAAAAGAAAAATTGTGAAAACGCCATAAATGAATTCTCATGGTTTGTAAAAGTGGCAACTTTTGCGCAAACCAATCAATATGCGCTTATTGCGATTTTTTTACCACAAAAATGTAGAAGAATATATATCGGCCTAAACTGATGAATAAATTAGTTTTTTTATATATTTTTTTGGACATGTATTATAGCAAAAAGTTAAAGTAAAGTGACGCAGAGGTGATCAAATACCACCAAAAGAAAGCTCTATTTGTGGGAAAAAAAGGACGTCAAGTTTGTTTGGGTACAACTTCGCACGACTGCGCAATTGTCAGTTAAAGTGACGCTAAAGTGACGCAGTGCCGAATCACAAAAAGTGCTCTGGTCAGGAAGGGGGTAAATCCTTACGGGGCTGAAGTGGTTAAAATTACCTTTCCTTTTTAATCTGCAGCTCTGTAATTTTCTGTAAATGCAATGCAATATGGCTACCTGGAGGTGTTCTGTACACAGAATGTGTATGGAACACTCCCCCAGATATGTAATTTCCTGCTTGTGTGATTGGCTCACTGATTTTCCCAGAAGTCTGCATTAAGATACAAGATAGATTTCAGGCATCCCCTGCAACAACAATGTCATTTTTGGTGAGATACCACCAATAGGAAATCACATCTAAAGGGATGCAGACCAGTGGCATCTGGTGGTATATTTTTTTGGGGGGGGCAGCAAACAATCCACCTACCACCCTTCCTTCCCAGTCGGTCGGGTTACAGGCACCCCCCAGTCGGTCAGTTGATTGGTCACAAGTCCCGCACTTACTCCATCTAGGTTGTGGGCAGCGCTTCCTCCGGGTGGCGTATCCTCCTCCTGGGGCTTCACAGCGGCTTCCCCTGCGTCTCCTCCCTCCTCCTCGGCAGCCAATAGGATCGCTTCTCCTCTTGGCCAATCGGGTGACAATAGTGAATATTAATGCGCTATTGTCACACAACTGTGCACAACTGCTTTTAGAAGCATATTAGAGCTTCTGGCTCTAATCATGTGCCTCTAAAAAAAACCCCCATTGGAATCTATGCGTCCAGGGTCCTGCATGTAGATTAAGGGGCCGGACGCATGGATTAGGGGTGGCGCCTTTGCGCCCTGCATTATGGGCCACCTCTGTTGCAGACCCTGCTATTTTTTTCATTAGTGCTTTGCAGGTACAGCAGCTGATTGATAATTAAGAAACCACTCCTTCACTTCTGAACATGGACACAGACAAACACACAGTGGTTTCTTCAGAATAACAAAAGGCGGGAATATGCAACAAAGTTTTTTAAAATCCCTGTAATGTATATAGATCACTGAGGGAATGTTTTTTTTTCTCAATAAAAGTGAAGTTACTGTTTTAGAGTTAAGTTATCTGCTTTCAACATGTAATCTCATAATCCATTTCATATTCCTGAACAAAATATCTTGGTGCTGCTGATCAATAATTTTCCACCCTGGCTGATGGGCTCAGTTTGATCAAATCCAGTCTAAAGCAACTCTAAAGCAACTCTCTCTTATTAATCTACTGATTAGAAGGGAAGTTATGGGTATTCTGTTTGCTAATCTAATCCCGTGTTGCCATCATAAATAACAGGGCCGGTGCTACCACTAGGCAAACTAGGCAGCCGTCTAGGGTGCACTGCTGTCCTGGTCGCAGCCACGGCTGCTGGTTTGTACTGTTTGATCTTGATCTATAGTAGTCCCTGTCGTTGTATTTCTTTTTTTATATTGGATGCCTGAATCTTTGGTGTCATGCAGACAGGTTGTCCCACACTCCCTGTTGGCTCCAATGTCTGGAGCTTGGTATGCTGCCGCCTGGTCCTCTTTCCAGATGGCAACGTTGGTCATTAGTTCTGCTGTGGGTCTTGGACTGGGCGAGCGCTGTGCACCAGATGGGATACTGCTGTGGGTGGTGTGTTCTCTCCCGTGGGGAGTATATAGGGTGGTTTGGTAGGTCATTTGGACTTGTGGAGGCACTGGTGGTACTACCCTTTTGTTTCTTTACCTGAATGCTGCAGTTGGACTAGTAAGCCTGTTACAGCCTTGTTTTCATTAAGGGCTGTTTTTTTCATCTCCTATATTTCTTCACAGATATAACATTGCTTGGGGGGGGGGGGGGCAGGGGTTGCAAATAGCTGGTCTTGCCTAGGGTGCAAAATAGTCTAGGGCCAGCCCTGATAAGGAAGCACTGGGGTAATTGAAGGCCAGGTCCCTGAGATGTGTGATTTGCTGACAATGAGGGAACAGTCTATATACAAATAAAAACACACTGGGCAATATAACATATTGATTCTTTCCTGAACTTTGACCTCCCAGGATACCCTTTTGAATTGCTGGGAATCTAAAGTCCCCCAAGCCAAAATCTATTTCCCGGTTTTTAATGAGGAAAGGGTTACAATTATATTCCATTTTAAAAATTCTGTCTGTGACCCTACTGGAGATATTTAATTACACTTCCTGTACCTGTGACACCCAAACGCCCAAAAACAAATGGGGGGCATCACCGAGGCAGATATGCTATCAAACATTTTAACCCTCTCCTCACTCCCAAAAAAATGTGTTTACACTATGCAGTACAGTGCAGTATAATTTAGAAAGAAGCTGAGACTGTACAGTATATGTTATGAACAAATGTGAGTTTATTCATGTACATGTGTAATTGCAAGCTACACCTTATAAACAAGGTTTTATAACATTGACGTGGATTGTGAGGATAATTTTAACCACTTCAGCCCCGGAAGGATTTCCCATGTTAGGACCAGCGCACTTTTTGTGATTCGGCACTGCGTCGCTTTAACTGACAATTGCGCGGTCGTGCGATGTTGTACCCAAATTAAATTGACGTCCTTTTTTTCCCACAAATAGAGCTTTCTTTTGGTGGTATTTGATCACCTCTGCATCACTTCTGATCACCGCTATAAACAAAAAAAGAGTGACAATTTAAAAAAAAAAAAACCCCATTATTTTTTACTTTTTGCTATAATACATATCCAAAAATAATATATAAAAGTTTTGGCCGATATATATACTTCCTCAGATCACAATCGGCGTATATTGATTGTTTTGTGCAAAAGTTGTCATGTTTACAAATCATGAGAATTCATTTATGGCTTTTACTTTTTCTTTTACTAATAATGGCGGCATCTGCGATTTTTAGTGGGACTGCAATATTGCGGCGGACATGTCGGACATTTTTGACACTTTTTTGGGTCCATTAACATGTATACAGCGATCAGAGCTAAAATTAGCCACTGATTATTGTTATTGTATAAATGTCATTGGCAGGGAAGGGGTTAACCTGCAGGGGGCAATCAAGGGGTTAACTGTGTTCCCTGTGTGTGTTCTAACTGTGTGGGGGCTGGGCTGGCAGGGGCATGACAGATCTAAATGATCCCAAATACAGGGATCAGTAGATCACTGTCATGCCCACTGACAGAACGGGGTACCGCCGTGGTTACATCTGTGGTTCCCTGTTCCTCCTGTGTAGTAAACGATCGCGGGTCGCTGGCAGACATCAAGTCCCCCCGACCCGTGGCCACACTGAGGGATTGCGTGGCAGTGATGAAAGCGCGCTAGCGGCAGCGCACGCTCGCCCCCTAGCCACGTCTGCACGAATCGCTGTTTATAGACGGCGATTTGTGTTACACTGCCACTCTGCAGCGGTAAATGTACGCAATGCTGTCGTTAAGTGGTTAATAAAGGAACAGAACAGTTTTCCAGTAAATACAGTAATCCACCCTCTTCAGCTTGTTCACCAACTTCCCCATTATAAATCCAGAACTCAGATTCAGTCTAATCCACCTTTTATAGTGTGTGCCCAGCCAGTGTTAACACAATGGGGGAGATTTACTAAAGGTGGTGCATTCAGAATTTGGTGTATGCTAGCCAATCAGCTTTTACCTTCAGCTTGTTCAATTAAGCTTTTGCAATAAGACCTGGAAGCTGATTGGTTACTATGCAGAGCTTCACCAGGTTTTGCACTCTCTAGCTTTAGTAAATAACCCCCAATGTTTCCACAGTGAATACAAAATGGGACTTTTATGTTTGTCTGGAGTTTAGAAAAATGACAGGGGCTTTTACTCCCTCACCCCTGACCTACTTGGGTCCCCCTCCCACATTTCTGTTTTGGTGCATTGTATTAACATGCGTTTTTCTGTGAGTTAACATGCATTACGTTCAGGCAGCCCACTCATTTCAATGTACTGCCAATGCAACAGAAGGCACACCTGCATTTTTTCTGATGGAGCACACTACAGCACATGGTAATGTGCCAGCTGAGTATAAGCAGGTTGAGGTGTGGGCTTTAAAAAGACTCTGTCACTTTGCTCTGAATGTACAATTTGACAGAGTCTCTTTAAACCTCACCATATGCATTACAATCTAACCATACAATGTTTGTACAATTATTATTTTACAAGATTCATGTAGCACCTCCAGTTTGCACACGCTTTACAGAAAAAAAATTAGAGTACAGATACAATGCAATTCAATACAATAGGGTTAGGAGGGCCCTGCTCATTAGAGATTACAATCTAGAGGGAGGGGCAAGTGTTACAAAAGGAAGAACTGTGAGGGATAAGCTGATGGAGAAAGTAAAAGTACAAATTTGGGTGGAGGCAAGAAAGGCTAAAGAGACTCAGACGGACAGAGTAGGATATAGCCAGGTTGCGGTATGGAGTTCCAGAGGAGGGGAAAGGTTTTGGAGAAGTCATGGAAGTGAGCATAAGAGGAGGGGGTGAGGGAGCTAGGGAGAAGGAATGTAGAGGACAGTTTGGGTTATATTTTAAGATGAGGTTGGTGATGTAACTAGGGACAGAGTAATTGGCTTTGTGTGCTGTTTTAAAAGAGAAGTATGGGGGTTGTTGTTTTTTCAGAATCATACTTACCTAGGTGGATGCAGCCGGTCCGATCAGTCTAATGCTGCGTCTGTCCCCCGCCGGCTCTAACACCGAGCGATCAAACACCACCGATCGCTCAATTCTCAGGGTTCCCTGAGCAGAGAGCTGGTGACTGTCAGGCACCGTTGCCTGCTCTGCCCCCCACGCTCACTGGAGTGCTGGGCTGTGGAGGGGGGCGGGAGCCGCCGGCTCAGGCTCTCAGCGGCTTGCTGAGAGGCTGAGCCAGGTGCCGGTCCAGGCATGTGGGGGGATCCCGACTTCATTGTAGCGATCTTGCCAGAGCCTGGACCAGCTCTGTGACATCAGCTGACAGTGAGCTTCAGCCTGCTGTCTGCTGAAAATGGGTCAGGGACTGCAAAACGAACTGCACTCCTGTGATCCATAGGAGAAGCACAGCCAAACAAGCTTTGGCTGTACTTCTCCTTTAAGGTTTCTGAATCAGCTATACATGGGAGCAGGGATTAACCCAGGTGTGTTTAGATCCTAGTTCGAACCCACCTAAGAAATCCTGCCTGGAAGCTGTCATTGCACACCACCAACCATAAGAGTTCGAGGCATACCCTACCCTGCAGCTGCATGTACACACGTATGGGCAGGTCTCAGCCACGCTCCTCACTGGAAACCCACTAAAAGTAACAGGGCTAATTGCTTCAGGCTTAATTCAGGTCACATGGTCAATTACACTCTCACCATACTCCTGATTTTCCTTGGTAATCACCCCACTTTGACTGGGGGCACTCACTGCACTGGGCTTGATAACTTAAAGTATAACTCAAGGCAAAACGTTTGTGACATAACGGTGCTGCTTGGTGCCTTTTACAAAGATACAGCGGGGCCGAGGGACCGGAGGAACCAAGAGTGGACTCAGGATGGTGCGCAGTGATGATCATGCCTGGGTAAGCCTGCTGTCAGTGGCACCTCTTCCACACAGCTCCCATTTGTAACACCTCCACCACCAGTGCAAGAATCAAGGTATGATTGGTGAGGTGTGCAGCGCAGCTGGCTAACAGGTGCAGGGTGATAACCCTGCATCAAGATTACCAACCTTCTGGGAAATGTGTGTGTGCCGCTCAGGCGCGATAGAGAGGGATATGTGACAAGTGCATCCGCAGCTGCTGCTAGAGTGCTGGCAGGGGATGAAGTTGTGTAGCGTAGAGTGGCAACCTCGGCCTGGACTCCAAACAGGCCATGCCCCCAATGTGTTTCGCTCCTTCCCCCAGAGCTTATTCATGGGTATAGGGAACTTATGCGTGTGGGGAGTATTTAAGCATCATCGTTAGTCACTCATTGAGTGTAAGGGAGTAGCAGGTGTATGTGATTGATCGTAATTAGAGTTGAGCGAACACCTGGACGTTCGGGTTCTGCGGGTCCGAGCGAACTTTGGGAAAAAGTCTGGGTTCGGCACCGAACGTTGCCTGAACGTTATCCCGGACCCCGAACCCGATTGAAGTCAATGGGGACCCGAACTTTTAGGCACAAAAATGGCTGTAACAAAGTCCTGGCAAGTGCTAGAGGGCTGCAAAAGGAAGTAAAATGGGGGTAAGAGTAGGGCATGTGCCCTACAAAAAAATGGGGATAGGGAAAATAAATTAAAATCAAATAAACTAGGAGATGATTTTTGAACAATAATGTGTCACTTACAGCTGCAGCTAGAACCTCTCCCTTTAGAACTAAGAGATGATTTTTGAACAATAATCTGCCCCTCTAAGCAGAAGCCTCTACCTAGTGCAGTCAGATCGCTCAAAGCAGCAGTATGTGAAATCTCAAATTACTCCCACAATCTGATCGTTGTGTACGATCGTAGCGATCGTTGTGTTATGCAGAGTTTGATCTGCAATCTGTCACTCAAAGCAGCAGTATGTGAAATCTCAAATTTCTGCAATCTGTCCCTCAGAGCAACAGTAGTAGTAATCTCAGGATGCAGGATCAGATGTTAATATGTCTGCAATCTGTCCCTCACAAAAACGCCGGCAGCTTCCTCTCCCTACACTAACCCAAGAGCATGTGACATGCAGCACTGTGGCTCCTGCCTCATATAGAGGCTGGGTCACATGATGCACTGGCCAATCACAGCCATGCCATTAGTAGGCATGGCTGTGATGGCTTCTAAGGGCAAACCAGTGAAACGCTTGTTGATTGGCTGCCCTGCAGCTATTCAACATGCATGATCAACTACCAGAACCCAGAACCGGAACCCGAACATTTTTTCAAACGTCCGTGTTCGGGTCCGGGTCCCAGACACCCCAAAGTTCAGTACGGACCCGAATATTACAGTCCGGGTTCGCTCAACACTAATCGTAATGTTTATTTAAAGGGATAGGTCTGTCACCACAGTCTGACCTAAGGCACTACTCTCTACATAATGCATAGTGTTTGTGAGTGCAAAAGGAAAAGTACATGGGTGCTTATTCTCTGTGCTCTGCGCGAGCCTTCTGTGCTCTGTGCCAACAAGACATGTCTGAAGAGATCTGTTATTTTCCTGAAGGGAGATCAAAGGGGTCTGCAGCTGAGATCCATCTGTTGTTGAGTAAGGCTGAGGATAAACCGTCCTCTCCTTCACCCGGCTCCATCCCCCCTCTCTTCTGTCCACCTGGCTCCATCTCTCCTCTCCTCCATCAACCGCCTCCACCTGGCTCTGTCCCCCTCTCCTCGATCCATCCCCTGCACCTGCCTCCATACCCCCCTCTTCTCCATCCACCTGCCTCTGCCATCCATAGCCTGTAACCATCTCCTATATCCTCCCTGCAGCCTCTAACCATCTCCTGTATCCTGTCTGCAGCCTCTAACCATCTGCTGTATCCAGTCCGCAGCCTCCAGCCATTTCCTGTATCCTACCTGCAGCCTTTAACCATATCCTGTATTCTGCCTGCGGCCTCTAACTATCTGCTGCATCCTGCCGGCAACCTCTAACATCTACTGTATCCTGCCCACAGCCTCTAACCATCTGGTGTATACTGCTGGCAGCCTCTAACCATCTGCTGTATCCTGCCGGCAGCCTCTAACCATCTGCTGTATCCTACCGGCAGCCTTTAACCATCTGCTGTATCCTGCTTGCAGCCTCTAACCATCTGCTGTATCCTGCCTGCAGCTTCCAACCATCTGCTGCATCCTGCCCACAGCCTCTAACCATCTCCTGTATCCTGCCCGCAGCCTTTAACCATGTCCTGTATCCTGCCTGCAACCTCTAACCATCTCCTGCATCCTGCCTGCAACCTATAACATCTCCTATATACTGCCCACAGCCTCTAACCACCTGCTGCATCCTGCCCTCAGCCTCTAACCATCTGCTGTATCCTGCCAGCAGCCTCTAACCATCTGCTGTATCCTGAGCGCAGCCTCTAACCATCTGCTGCATTCTGCCCACAACCTCTAACCACCTCATTTACCCCAGAGGTGGTCTAACTTGCTTCCTTGCACATGCATGTAATTATGTTTGTAATTGAGTTTATGATTATATAAATTACCCTGAGGTTTATGTGTTTTATATTGGTTTTGACAAAGCACTTTGACAGTGTGAAACGCGTCAACCTTTTGTCCCTGTATCCCCTATTTTAGCTCACAAACATAATAAATGATTTTTGCTTCAAAATTTGGTGGGAGTGCTGCCATTCTGGATTTTCAAAATTCTACTTGACTGTTGCAGGGTGTGCATCCCAGCCCATTTAGCACGGATGTAATTCGGAACATTTGTCTGACTCTCACCTGGAGCTGCGGTCTCCTTTCTTCAGCCCCTAACCACCTGCTGTTTCTTGTCTGCAGCCTCTAACCATCTCCTGTATCCTGCCTGCAGCCTCTAACCATCTGCTGTATCCTGCCTGCAGCCTCTAACCATCTGCTGTATCTTGCCTGCAGCCTCTAACCATCTCCTGTATCCTGCCTGCAGCCTCTAACCATCTGCTGTATCCTGCCTGCAGCCTCTAACCATCTGCTGTATCCTGCCCGCAGCCTCTAACCATCTCCTGTATCCTGCCTGCAGCCTCTAACCATCTGCTGTATCTTGCCTGCAGCCTCTAACCATCTCCTGTATCCTGCCTGCAGCCTCTAACCATCTGCTGTATCCTGCCAGCAGCCTCTAACCATCTGCTGTATCCTGAGTGCAGCCTCTAACCACCTGCTTTATCCTGCCTGCAGCCAATAACCATCTGCTGTATCCTGCCTGCAGCCTCTAACCCTCTCTTGTACCATGTCCATAATCTTTAACCATCTCCTGTACCATGTCCAGTTCTTCCCAATCTCTGACCATCTCTTCTCTTGTATCATGGCTGCATTCTCTGAGGAGGAGCCTGGAGAGGAGTCAAGAGCGGGTGTATCAATGTGTGGAAGGTGGTCTGTGGTCACCGGAGTCCCCCCACACCAGAGTTCTTGATGTTCCCCCTTAAATCAGTGTCCTTAGAGTTCCTCTTTACATCAAAGTCTAGAGAACGCTGCGCACCCTGATGTAACTGAGAACTCTGATCTAAAGGGGAACGCTGTGAACTCTGATGTAATGGGGGGAAGGGCTATGGTGATCACCTTATATCAGGGTTCCCTTTTACACCAAAGTCTGCAACATTCCCCATCATGATCCGCAGCCTTCCCCTTTACATCATAATTCCCCTTGCACTGTAAGGGGGATCCTGCAGACTCTGCTGTAAGGGGCAACCCTGTGCTGGGTTATATTAACCTGTTAGTAAAAAAATCTGTGCTGTTTGTAAATCCTGTCAGTAAATTTCACTTCGGGGGGTTGGCAACACTGGCGGGATAGTTCACGTGGGTTCGGACTATACACCTGTTCATTCCTATATGGGAGTGAATACAACTATACATACGAATGAATACAATAAGCCATACATGGGAGGAGTGGATACCACGAACTCTAGATTTATCAAACTATGTAATATGAGAACCTATATAAGCTATCCAATCAATCTGTATCCAGTCACATAGGCCCTGGGATACAGTAATTGCTGGAAACAAAATAAGACAAAGAAATAAAAAAAGCCTAGCAAATGTGCTCACTACAGTCTCTGTATTATATTTATTTTATTTTTTATTTTTTTACACAACCATTCTGCCATTCTCTATCCTTGGGTGAGCTGCATGTGGTTCCAGGCACAAATGGGTTAAAACCATTGAAATTTAAAAATATCCAAATAATATCATTGGTGAACAGTTGCGAGGGCTTTCTCCTGTCAAGCAGGATGTACATTTTACGTAACAAGTCACAATTACATTCTTTACCCAGCCTGAAAAATCACCATGCTAATAATACAGAAACCCTAGAATCCGCCTCAGACGAACACAAGTTGTAATTAATTGTATTCCTGTGTGGAACAACCATGGCGACGGCTGCCAGGAAAAACTGAATAGTTTGCTAGCGTAAATATTCCAGACTGAACATTTGCGCAGAAAATAATGAGAGAAATAAGATGTTTCGCTCTAGGGATGGTGAAGTATGCCCACATATTTTTCTATATGACCATATATAATGAGCCTGTGTCTGCTGCTGTTTCATATGGCCTGCCTGTAATTAGTCACACGGTCACGTCTGAGGAGGTGTGAATGTGTGCCACTCTGATCCAAGAAAAGGATCATGCATGGGGCCAGGAATGGAGATTTCTGGGGAAAAGCTGGCACAGCCCAGTAAACATATACTTTTCATTTACTTGGTAGAGACACAGGGAGAATGACATTTACGTTTAGGAATCATCAAAACGCTCATTATTATTGCCAATTCTTCTAGCGAGTACATCTAACGCAAGAGCGGAAAAAAGAAAACATGTATAGGATGCAAAAATGATATTAAAGCTGAATTTCAGAAATATAGAAAAGCTCAGTCTGGTGCAGTGTATTCTTTTTAGTGCTCATTCACACTGCTGCAGTGAGTTAAAGGCATAATTCTCCCTTTGCAAAACAAATGCACCCATAATGTTTAATAATAAAAGTGAATTTATTATTTTTTTGCATTCAGTAGATCATAGGCTCCCATAGACTTTTCCTCTAGCCCAGGGGTCTCCACACTACCAAACAAGGGTCACTTAATATATTATACGACTATTTGTAGGTTGAAAAAAAAACAAAAATCAGCAATAATTGAGTTTTCCTCCAACATCAGGGTCCCCATCAGAGTTCCCTCCTTTACATCAGGATCCCCATCAGAATCTCCCCATATACAGTCCTGCTCACCATTATTGGCACCCCTTCATGTTTTGCATAACTGAGTGAATGTCTTCAGAAATAAATGGAAATGTACCAAATTTATATCAGCAGGATCTTTTAATTGGAGGTCCAAAGTAATTTAACAAAGACAATTGTTATTTCAACATAGATATTGTAATTATAAAGAAAAAACAGAAAACCAGCATGTGCACTAATATTGGCACCCCTCCTTAATATTTGGTTGCACACCCTTTGGCAGCGATGACAGCCTCCAAACGTTTCTTATATCCATCGATAAGCTTCTTGCACTTCTCGGGTGGCATTTTCTCCCACACTTCCTTTGCAATATGCTCAAGCTCTTGAACATTTGCAGGGTTCCTTTCTCCAATGGCAGTTTTCAGCTCCCCCCAAAGATTTTCAATTGGATTGAGATCAGGACTC
>BLSH010438892.1:495471-507733 GCA_018402905.1 Glandirana rugosa | reverse complement strand
AGTACAGGACGACGATGTCGACGCGATAGTTGGAATACCACCATATTACCCGAGATTTTGTTGTATGTCAGGACGAGTGGTAATAACCGTGGGTACTTCAAATACATGTATAACACCTTATAGATGACTTCCTTTACATAGTTTAATTGGTTGTATAATGATGTCTATCGAACACAAACTGTTTTTTGACATTTACTATTTATTGTAAATTTTTCTATTTGTAATACTCCTTTTGTCTCTTTTGGTATTACGAACGGAACAGTCACCATAACCGTGGGAAACGACGTTTAGTCATACCTTTGCATTGTCACACATGAAGAGGGAATAACAGGTGGCTTTTTATAAAACCAAAATGTTCATTTATTGGCTAATTTGGGTCACATGGGTGGAGGCAATTCATCACATGTGATCCTCATTTGAGATCTGCAACGGGTGAGCCAAATTGGGTTTCCATACTGATTTGCAGCAAAGGGTGCCAATACCACTGACAAGGCAAGCATTATGGTTTTCTCTGTTTTCCTCATAATGTTTATCTTTTTAAATGTTATTTATCATTTACAGTTTTTTGTCAAACACAAGCTATCTGTAGTAATATGTTGGTTAATTTGATACATTTCCTTCAGTAGATATTCCACAATATGTACATAAACTTCATGGGTGCCAATAATGGTGAGCAGGACTGTATGTTGTTTTAGAGCCCATTATACCACCATAAGGTTGATAGCGCAGCTGTAGCAGCAGGACATGAGCCGGGAGGTGGAGCAGGCCTGGACGGTGAAGTTCCTTCTGTGAATGCTTGGGCAAGCACATCATTTGATCTTAGGATGCTTTCAGGGAGAAGTGGAAACCATAGGCATCCTCGTCTGACCTGAATCCTAAACCTGTGCGTATTCAATAACTGACCCTAGTTGCAGGCAGAATAAAAACTTGGAAAGGGCTGGATGTGGCCCACAGGCCATAATTTAGAGACTCATGTTCTACCTGCAGGAGGACCTTCAGTTATAGGACTAGAGGAAGTATCAGTAGACTCATGGCCGGATTAACATAGGGGCGGATGGAGCTGCGGCTCCAGGCCCTTCCCTTTCAAAAGGCCCAGCCCAGCCAGCAGTATAAACCCGCCTTCTCCTGTCCATAAACGTCTATGGGACAGGAGAAGCTGTGTGTAAATGTAGGGGTGTGTGGCTGCACCTGTGTTGGCTCAGTGTGGTAATTAGAGTGTCACAGCACACAGAGCCCCCCTCCCTGCACAAATGGTCTGCTCTGACTTCCCCCGCCCCTCTCCCGGCCTCAATGATCCTCCACCCTCTGAAGTCCACGCAGTGAGCGAGGGAGCCCGCGTGGGTAGGAAAACTGAGCTGACAGATAGAAGGTGAATAGAGATCTCTAATAATCCTCCTGGGACCATCCAAGTGTGAGCACAGTGACTGCAACTCTTATCTCCCTTCTCTGTTCCTCTTTGTTAACTCTTTCCTCCAAGTAGTAGCAGCCAAATAGTGTAGAATTGTGTCACCAGCATATGGTAGTACTTGGTGCTTATAAGTAGCTTCACACTAATTTGCTGTGTTCTGACCGTATTGCTGGGGTATCTGCAGTTTTCCTGCATTTTACCTGCAGTCCTATTGATTTCTATTGTGTTGCATGCTTTTTCTGCAGTTTCTGAAAGTGCCCCAAAATCCCCGCATGCTTCATCTTTGGCGCATTGTCAGAAAACACAAAAAAATTCACAAACCAATAGAAATCAATAGGACTACAGCTAACACTGCAGCTGAAGGGCTGAGCGTACCAAGAGGCCCAGGGCCATAGGCAGGGCTAAGCTGTGTATGTGATGCCTAAATATCACTGGAGCCTGGGAGCCTCTGTACAGTGCTTGGAGTGACATTGCTACAGTGTACAGTGCATGGGGTGACATCGCTACAGTGTACAGTGCTTGGGGTGACATCGCTACAGTGTACAGTGCTTGGGGTGACATCACTACTGTGTACAGTGCTTGGGGTGACATCACTACTGTGTACAGTGCTTGGGGTGACATCGCTACAGTGCTTGGAGTGACATCGCTACAGTGTGCGGTGCTCGGGGTGACATCGCTACAGTGCTTGGAGTGACATCACTACTGTGTACAGTGCTTGGAGTGACATCGCTACAGTGTACAGTACTTGGGGTGACATCGCAACTGTGTACAGTGCTTGGGGTGACATCACTACTGTGTACAGTGCTTGGGGTGACATCACTACTGTGTACAGTGCTTGAGGTGACATCGCTACTGTGTACAGTGCTCGGGGTGACATCACTACTGTGTACAGTGCTTGGGGTGACATCGCTACTGTGTACAGTGCTAGGGGTGACATCGCTACTGTGTACAGTGCTTGGGGTGACATTGCTACTGTGTACAGTGCTCAGGGTGACATCACTACTGTGCATGGTGCTTGGGGTGACATCACTACTGTGTACGGTGCTTGGAGGGACATCGCTACTGTGTACAGTGCTCAGGGTGCCATCACTACTGTGTACGGTGCTTGGAGGGACATCGCTACTGTGTACAGTGCTCGGGGAGACATCCCTACAGTGTACAGTGCTTGGGGTGACATCATTACTGTGCTGCAGTGAACTGTGAGGCAGGAGTCTGTGTGCAAGAAGTCCAGAGAGAGGACTGGGGTCTCCAATGCTGCCTGGAAACACTGAGCTGTCACTGCAACAAGTAGATAGTGTGCACAAGATACCGCCTGCTGTTTTTGAGAGCCCAGGTGGCAGCTGTCACTGGTGAGAGACCACGTGGCAGCTGTCACTGGTGAGAGACCGCGTGGCAGCTGCCACTGGTGAGAGACCGCGTGGCAGCTGTCACTGGTGAAAGACCGCGTGGCAGCTGTCACTTGTGTTGCTGCAGGGTGACCACATGTCCCAGATTGCCTGGGACAGTCCCACATTTCACAGGTCTGTCCTGAGTCCTGGGCACCTTCATTCCGGGACAATACCATGTCCTGGAATGAAACTGACAGAGCCACCAAGCTTGGCAGTGGCGATGGCTCTGCCTCCACCCCCACCTGAGACTCCTAGCTACTGGTTGCTAGAGCCGCCTGGCATCTAGCAACCAGTGACATCACTCACCAGAAACGAAACCGGCCGGCGCCAAATTTAGAGGGGCGCCACCGGCCCCATGTGTCAAATTCAGAAGAGTGCCGCTGTCGCCGCCGATGTTTGCACTGCTGACACTGGCTGGGATTTCACAGGGAGCAGTGTTCACACACCGGCTTTCCGGTGAGCCCACTTTTACTGCCTCTGACTGCAGGGGAGCTGCTGAGTCTCACACACACTGGCTGTTCAGTGGGCCCACTCACAATACCGCTGATTGCTGGGGAGTTGCAGGGATTTAGGACCTCAGCCTGAGGCATTCAGCATTGAAGAGTCAGCCTTGAAGGGATCCATTACCCAGGGGGAGTTAACCTTGAAGGGATCTGGACTGGACCCCAAGAGATCCACTACCCAGGGAGATCAACTCTTCGGGAATCCAGTATCTGAAGGCAGGCTGCGGATGGCAAGTGACACTGTATCTGGTGACAGGCTGCGGATGGCAAGTGACACTGTATCTGGTGACAGGCTGCGGGTGGCAAGTGACATTGTATCTGGTGGCAGGCTGCGGGTGGCAAGTGACATTGTATCTGGTGGCAGGCTGCGGGTGGCAAGTGGCACATTATATCTGGTGGCAGGCTGTGGGTGGCAAGTGGCACACTGTATCTGGTGGCAGGCTGCGGGTGGAAAGTGGCACATTTTATCTGGTGGCAAGCTGTGGGTGGATTTGGCAGCAGGCTATGGGTGGCAAGTGACACGCTGCATCTGGCTGCAGGCTATTAGTGGCAAGCGACACACTGCATCTGCTGGCAGGCTATGGGTGGTAAGTGACACGCTGCATCTGACGGTAGGCAACGGTGGCAAGTGACATGCTGCATCTGGCGACAGACAACTGTTCAAAGTGATATGCTGCATCTGGTGGCAGGCTATGGGTGGCAAGTGACACACTGCATCTGGTGGCAGGCTATGGGTGGCAAGTGACACACTGCATCTGGTGGAATTTGATCATCCTGACACCAGATAAAGCATGGCGTCGGGATGATTTAAGTGCTGAATTTCCCGTCAAACCCGAGACTACATTCCTCCCCCATCTTTTTTTGGGAGGGGGTTGTTCCTGAATGGCAGTTTGGAAATGTGGTCACCCTATGTTGCTGCTGGTGAGAGACCGCATAGCTGGTGGTGTTGCTGCTGCTGAGAGGCTGCACGGTATTACTAGTGAGAGTATATTTATTTTGTTTTAGCAAAAAATTGTTTGCATTTTTATTTTATTTATTTCCATAAAAAGGTCCACCAAAATCCTCAGCACCAGGCCCATGATGATCTTAACCACTTCAGATCCGCGCTATTGCCAAAGTACGGCTCCACCGCGGATCTGAAATGCCGGGAGGACGTCCATGGACGTCCTCCACTGCGCACGCTCCACTGCGCGAGCGTGCCCGTGGGTCGGGCGGACTCGATGTCTGTCCGAGACCCGCCGATCTCTTTTAGGAGCCTCAGAACGGGGAACCGCCGTTGTAAACACGGCGGTTCCCCGTTCTGTGACAGGGGACATAACAGATCTACTGATCCCTGTCACTGGGATCAGTTAGATCTGTTATGTCCCGGCTAGCCCTGCCCCCCCACAGTTAGAACACATACAGGGAACATTTGTTAACCCCTTCACTGCCCCCTGCAGGTTAACCCCTTCACTGCCAATGACATTTAGACAGTAATCAATGGACATTTAAAGCGGAGGTCCGGGCTAAAAAAAAAAATTAAAAGTCAGCAGCTACACATACAGTAGCTGCTGACTTTTAATATTAGGACACTTACCTGTCCTGGACTCCAGCGATGTCGGCACCCGCCGCCGATCTTCGGATCGGGGGACGGGTGCAGCCGCCTCCATCGCGGGTAAGGGAACCCGGACGTGTAAGCAGTACAGCTTCACGCCGGGCACCTTACCGCGCATGCGCGAGCTCTGCCACGCTCTGCTACTGGCCAGGCGGCCAGTAGCAGAGCGAGCAGGGAGGAGGGAGCCGGCTTCTGATGTCAGCGGCCGCGTCCGCCGGCCAGAACTCCCGGAAGTGTGGAAAAGGACACCTGTCTAAAGACAGGTGTCCTCTTCCCCCTCCCCCCCGAAAGGTGCCAAATGTGACACCTGAGGGGGGGAGGAATCGAACCAGCGGAAGTTCCACTTTAGGGTGGAACTCCGCTTTAAATTTCTGATCGCTGTATAAATGTCATTGGTCCCAAAAATGTGTAAAAAATGTCCGACATGTCCGCCCCAATATCGCAGTCCCGATAAAAATCGCAGATCGCCGCCAATACTAGTAAAAAAAAAAAAATAATAAAAACGCCATAAATCAATTCCCAGTTTGTAGACGCGATAACTTTTGCGCAAACCAATCAATATACGCTGATTGCGATTTTTTTTTTTACCAAAAATATGTAGAAGAATATATATCGGCCAAAACTGATGAATATTTTTTTTAATGGATTTGTACTTTAGCAAAAAGTAAAAAATATTGTTCTTTTTTTGCAAAATTGCCGCTCATTTTCTGTTTATAGCGGCGATCAGAAATGACGCAGAGGGGATCAAATACCACCAAAAGAAAGCTCTATTTGTGGGGAAAAAAGGACGCAAATTTTATTTGGGTACAACGTCGCACGACCGCGCAATTGTCATTCAAAATGCGACAGCGCTGAAAGCCAAAAATTGGTCTGGGCAGGAGGGGGGTTTAAGTGCCCGGTAAGGAAGGGGTTAATCTGGCCCTGAGTAGACGACATTGAGAACTAGGAGTCCCTCTGAAGAGATTCCTGTGAATGAATGATGCAGAGGCAGTGCCATGAACAGCCATGCCAGATTCAAATAGTAATAGGAGCTGGCCAAGACATGAGACCCAGATTCTGTAAGAGGGGGCAGATTGGGGCCTGTAGACTGTGACCATGTTTCATGTGATACCCTAACATGAAACATGATTAGAAAAGTGGACTTACCTTTTAATGCATGCATGTTGGTGAATTCTTTTGTGCGTCACTGTTTATTACATTAAGACGACCCATTAAAAATGAATAGGTGGTCAATTTAACAAAAATGTTGCTTTTCTGGCAGTGTAGAACACCGCAACGCACATCCATCAACAAGGTACATTGGGGTATCATTTGGAATGAATGGTATTGCATTGTACAAATGCAAGTAACCTGTGCTACTAGTGCGTAACATTAGGAAATATGCACAAATGCTTACAAGAAAGGTCTTGACAGGAATAGAGAGCACAGGAGTAGTGAGCAGAGTTGATGACTAAGTGTGTTGCTGCTCTTTCAATGTCCAATCAGCATGCTGGGGGTCAGAGAGGCATCACCACCATATTCTTCCAGCAGAACATGTGATGTCATCCTCCTGGCTGTGATGTCTGCCAGAGGTGTATGCATCATAAGGGAGGATTTTAGGCAGATAAGACATTTCACATACATGTATTTTATCTATTGGGACAAGTCAAGCCCGTGCCACGGTTTAAAATGGCCACCTGGAGCAGGTTTTGCAGGAAACATGCACACTAATGATGTAGGTGTGTGCTGGGTTTATGTTAGAGCCAGAGTTAGAGGTCAGTAGCCCCACCCTCCCGAGGGGGTCGTTGTGTAAAGGGAGCTGTGAGGTGCAATTCGCACCATACTGTCCAGGTCAGCACAGACAAAGGCTCGAGCCTGTGAGAATGTAGCAGCTGGGAGCTGCAGGAGAAACAGGAAAGCTGAGAAAGGTACAGTGTGTTGCGCATGAGCACTGGAGCTGTGTGTTTGAAGGTCTGAAGGATCAAGGCAGGAGGCCTAAGCAGTGAAGCTGCAAAGAACGAGCCACAAGGCTGAATTCTATGTTTTGTTGCATTGATGATGAGAACCCCCTGCGTGGGAAAACTATTAAAGTGTGACCTTTTTGTTTTATTTGAAGTAACAGTGGGCAGAAAAAAAACCCTAAAATGTACTTCTGGCATGGAGTTAACTCACTGTTTGGTGCTACCAATGAGCTACAAATTCCCCAACTTGTGACACGGTGGATTTAGCTGTTTGCATGTATTCACAATAAAACTGAGTCTTTACACAATATGTTAACGCTCTATGAGGAATAGGTGTACATACATTGAGTAAAGAAGATTGGTCAGCAGTTCTTGTGCTGTGTTGGAACAGTTATGGGAACACCATAGGTGTGCGCACATAGGGTGGTAGGTGTGCCTGGGCACACCCTAATCACCCTGTACTGTGCAGATTCCCCCTACTGCCTTGCTGCAGAGAAAGGGACTGGGGGATCTCTGTCCTCAGTTCCTTTCTCTGTCTGTTTAGACCCCTGATATTTCACCAAATCCCCCCAGCAGGGCACCTAAAAAAATTGTAAAAAAAAATAATAAAATATAATATTGCAAAAAATTATAAAAAAATTAAATTGTGAAAATTTTTATTAAATTAAATTAAAATAAACTACTGACACTGTCCTCTGCCCTTCGGACACACACACAGACACACACACACACACACATACTCACTTGCACTTTATGGTGCACACCCTAATGCAATAGGCTGCGCACACCTATGGGGAACAGTGGGTATATGGTGCAAGGGGTTAAAGAGGCACAGTCACCTTCCCATTCAGGATTTGGTGACAAAACCTCCTGAAAGCCTCCGCTCCCCAACAAGGTACACTTACCCCCTCCTCGCTCTCTTACTGCCTCCCTGCCACCTGCCTGTAAGCTCCAGTCCAAAGTTGTGTAAGCAATAGTGCGCTTGTGTTATAATCAAACAAATATAAACGGAAGCTGCAACATTAATTGTGAGACATTAAACACGAAAAAAAAATATTAAAAAGGTAAATATGTTGCGTTGAATAAACTAGAATTCAAAATAATTTTAAATGATAAAGTCCTCAGAGTCCATACAACACATGGCTTAATAACTAGCCAACAAAAGGAAAAGGAAAAACCCAACATAGGAGTGCTTGTGAATGTAGATTCAGATAAAATCCTCCACTATGTGAAAAATCACAGACACAGAGGTCAAGATGTACGACAGAGTATGGACCCTCTAATTATGGAAGGTCACATAAGCCTTAGTGAATCCACCTACATCTCCTGCTAATCTGGTCTCTGATCATCCAAATTTTTCCAGCGGTACACCAGCTTTCAGAGTTTGTAAAAAGATCCCCCAAACCATATACGGTATTTTCCGAAAGCACATGACCTCCAACCGAATTCTAGCACTCTGCGAACTGTAAGCTCCAGTGTAAGATGGTGTTGGAGCATACACAGGGAGGATAACATGACTTACCCACCCACATTACATTGTTTGGGACTATCGATTGGACGCTCACACAGGGCTGGTCAAATATCACATCTCCAGCTACCTGAAAGCCTTCTCCGTTAAAGCAATCAAGCAGAGGCTACAATGAATAGACAAGGAGGGGTTGCCATTTTGACCCAAATAACCCTGTGAGTGGTGCTTTTACTTTGCTCTGTGTGGGTAAGGGAAAGAGTGACTCTAAAGCAGTATTAAACCCAAAACCAAAAATGTAATATGTTGTAACTTAGGTGGCTGCATTTATTTCATTGTTTAGCCACTTAAGGAGCAAGCCTTATCTGGCACTTTTTGTTTACAACTAGAAATCAGTATTTTTACTAGAAAATTACTTAGAACCCCCAAACATCATATATATATATTAGCAGAGACCCTACATATAAAATGGCGATAGTTGTAAGTTTTGATGTCACACAGTATATGCGCAGAGTTTTTTCAAACGCATTTTTTTAAAATTAATTTCAATACAAAAAAACACAATATATAAGCCAATTTTTTGGTAACATATTAAGGATAATGTTACGCCGTGTAAACAGACATCTAACATGTCATGCTTTAAAATTGTGCACGCTAGTGGAATGACGACAAACTACCATACCTATAGGCAACACTCTAAAAATGTTTACAGGTTAACTGTTTAGGGCTACAGAGGAGGTCTAGTGCTAGAATTATTGCTCTTGCTTTAACCTCCCTGGCGGTAGTCCCGAGTGTGGCTCGGGGTGGAATTTGAGTACCATTAGCGGCAACCCCGAGCCACACTCGGAATTGCATTGCTGAATCCAGGCTGGGTTACTCACCTTGTCCCCTGGATCCAGCGATGTCCTCCCGCGGTGTCAGCGTGTCTGTCCCTCCACCCGATGCCTCTGTGTGCCGGGCTCCATTCCCTGCGAGCGTCGCGTCACACGGGGACGGAGACCGGCGGGAAATTCAAATAGAGAAACACACAGTGAACATACAGTACACTATAATCTTACAGATTACATTGCTGTATGAAATAATTTCACATCCCATTTGTCCCTAGTGGTTTGCCCAGTGCCCTGCATGCACTTTTATATTATATATGCCATTCTTTCTGCCTGGAAACATGAGAATGTCCATAGCAACCAAAAAGCGTCCCTTTACGTCAAAAGTGGTTTTTGATCAGCTAGAAAACACCTATAGTAAATAAGAATCATTTGCAGAATTGAGTGATACTGATTTTCGGGGAAATTTATCATCAGAAACTGAAAGTGACGACAGCGACAATTCTGCAACTGAGCAAATTTCAGTGTTTTTGGTTTGATTACATTATTGAATACATTTTATTACTATTACGTTATTATTTCTGATAGTTATTTATAGTTATTTATTATATTATAATTTATGATTTCACGTTTCAAACTTTTTCATACCCGGGATGTCTACTAGACTCTTGCTTGGACAGATTTAAGTGAGTTATTGCTAAGAATTACAGGCCTACAATATAAAACGCCAAATTTCCATGCAAAATAATCTTACCGCTTTCAGCACCAAAAATCTGAAATAATCATACCGCCAGGGAGGTTAACGTTCACAGCGATACCTCACGTGTGTGGTACGAACACCATTTACTTATGTATGCGTTCGCTTCTGCACGCGATGTTCACTTCTGCATGCGAGCACGGAGGGATGGGGGCACTTTAAAGACATTTTCTTATTTATTTTATTTTTTATTTTTACACTGTCCCTTAAATTTTTTTGATCATTTTTATTCCTAATACAAGGAATGTAAACATCTCTTGTAATAGAAATAAGGGATGACAGGTCCTCTTCATGGAGAGATCTGAGGTTGAGCTTGTGGGGGGGGGGGGGCAACCCTCCTGCTGCTTCTAAAATACCATCCAGTGACTAATTAGCCACTTGGACCACTTTTGTTACAGCTTCATCTATGTTCACGGTAAACCACTTACAAGCTGCACCATATATATACATATTGCAGTTGGCAAGTGGTTTGGCTTTTTTTTTTTCTCTTATTTTCATGTGATGATTTGGCTGGTGACACACTTCAAGTCTTATGGTGTTTCTTCTGGATGGAGGAGCAACAGTGTCGCCTCTGGACAGCAGAATTGTCATTCTGGGGTCAAGACAACGTAACCAAAGCAAAAGAGAAATGAAGCCGCTCAGGTGCAGTGTAACAAAAAGTCTGGCAGATTGGTGCTGGTCCCGTTCGTGGTAGAACCACGATCAAGACCATGTAAGACTAGCAGATTTAGATGGACTTGAATAACAAACTAAAGCTGAACTCCAGTTAACACTTTACAAACAGTTTTCCTCTGGGTACTATGTTCTCTCTGTGCCTGTGTAGGTTTCCTCCAGGTGCACCAGTTTCCTCCCACTTTTCAAAGACATGCTGGTAGGTTAGTTGAGCGAACCTCTGGAAGTTCGGGTTCTGCTGGTCCGGCCGAACTTCGGGACAAAGTCCGGGTTCGGGTCCGGACGGAACCCGAAGGATCGCACGGACCCCGAACCCCATTGAAATCAATGGAGACCCGAACTTTTAGGCATAAAAATGGCTGTAACAAAGTCCTGGAAAGCCCTAGAGGGCTGCAAAAGGAAGTAAAATGGGGGTAAGGGTAGGGCAAGTGCCCTACAAAAAAATGGGGATAGGGAAAATAAATTAAAATCAGATAAAAAAATGGGAAGGGGGGTGGATGTGGTGTAGGAGCCTAGAGGTTGACTAGGCCGTGACCGTAGCAGTGTAGGTGGAAGTGGCAGTGGTAGAGGAGTAGGAGGAGGTAGCCAACATGGTATTTTTTTTTTTTTGTATTGAGGCCTATTCAAAAAAACAAGTATGTGAATGGCTGTGTGAGTCTGGTCTAAATGTTTATTCTGCGCGAGGTACAGACAAGTCTTCTGGGATCCATGTCTGATTCATTTTAATAAAGGTTAGCTTGTCCACGTTGGATGTGGACAAACGGCTCCGCTTGTCTGTGATAACGCCCCCTGCCGTGCTAAACACACGTTCCGACAATAAACTGGCTGCAGGGCAGGCCAGCACCTCCAAGGCATAAAGGGCAAGCTCAGGCCATGTGGCCAATTTGGAGACCCAGAAGTTGAATGGGGCAGACTCATCAGTCAGTACGTGTAGGTGTTTGCACACATACTCTTGCACCATGTTGCTGAAATGCTGCCTCCTGCTAAGACGTTGTCTATCGGCTGGTTGTGCTGTTTGTTGTGGCGGGCTGCTGACAAAGCTTTGCCACATTTCAGCCATGCTAACCCTGCCTTCTGAGGTGCTGGCGGTGGCACAGCTGCGTTGGTGGCCTCTACCTCCTCCTCTACCTTCACCTTGTGCTTCCGCTGAGCCCCCGGTGTCATTTGGGAATGCCCTCAGCAGCACCTCTACCAGTGTGCGCTTGTAGTCGCGCATCTTCCTCTCACGCTCCAGTGAGGGAATTAAGGATGGCACGTTGTCCTTGTAACGGGGATCCAGCGGGGTGGCCACCCAGTAATCAGAGGAAGTTACAATGTGGGCAACTCGGCTGTCATTGCTCAGGCACTGCAGCATGTAGTCGGCCATGTGTGCCAGGCTGCCCACAGGCAAAGACAAGCTGTCCTCTGTGGGAGGTATATCATCTGTGTCCTCTGTATCCCCCCAGCCACGCTCCAGTGATGCCCACGAGCTGCGTTGGGTGGCACCCTGCTGCAATTCCTCCTCCTCCTCATCTTCCTCGTCCTCCTCGTCCTCCAGAACTGTGCCCTGGCTTGAATATTTTGGACCTGGCCTATGCTGGTGCAGGAACCCACCCTCCGAGCCACTTGCTAATGACTGGCCTGATAACTGTGGAAATGACCCCTCTTCCTCCTCCTCATCCTCCTGTGCCACATCCTCTTCCATCATGGCCCGAAGTGTTTTTTCAAG
>BLSH010438892.1:459498-491950 GCA_018402905.1 Glandirana rugosa | reverse complement strand
GACTACCTTACCTTTAAAAGGTCGTCTTGGTAAGTACCCTTTAGGTAGTTATCTGAAGGTCGACCAAGGACGACGTGGCCGACTTAAAGTCAAGCCCAAACCGGTCGAAATGACTATTATTATAATTAATAGTTTTAATCGGGAGTTGTGAGACTATGGAAAGTTGTAGAGGAGAAATCGCAGACAGAGGTTGATTGGTCTTCGATAATAATTATTATAATAAATTCCGTAAATATATCACGGTTGTTAAACAAGTTTTAACATACATAACATATATCACAACTCGCTTGGGCCTGACATTGCAAGCCCAGGCATCCCGGACCGAACCCGAACGTTTTTTGAAATGTCCGTGTTCGGGTCCGGGTCCCGGACACCCAAAAGTTCCGTACGGACCCGAACGTTACAGTCCGGGTTCGCTCAACACTATATACAATACATACAATTTTGAACAAATTGTTGGCACTATATAAATGCCTTAAATAATATTATTAATAATAGCTTCTGGTTAGTTGGAGACAGACGCTAAAGAGGAGATGTTGAAAGGTATCAGAGTGTTGAGGGCTAATTTTGATAATTAATATTATTATCAGTAAAGCTGGCCAAACCCGAACTGAAATTCAGCCGGTGCAGCAGGAACCAGCTGGAAGTCTATTGATGGATTTCCCATGAATGGTTCTGCTGGAAAATTTCCATTCCATCAGCACTTGCAGCCAATCGGCTGCAGCGCTGAACAGTGTATTTTGACGGTGGGGCAGTCAGAATACAATGACACAGCGGGGAGGTTTTCCGCATCCACATGAACCCACTGGCTGAATGAAAAAAATGGACTCCTGCATAGCCAGTTTTAGTAAACATTTTTCTGCCCACCATGCTGTAGAAAATGGAATAGTAGCAGCAGCCATTAGGCCAAAGGCCCAAGACACAGTGTTGGGTCTGTGACGTTTTTATGGAAGTCACGTAGCAAAATATATTTATGTGTTATATGTTGCAATCTTGAGACAATCTGCAGCTAGCGGCACAGGTCCTGGAGATTTATTAAAGCAGCTGCTGAGTAACTGAGGAACCTACACCGTGTAAATCAAACTAGCTGCAATTTATTAATCAAGAGATTAGCATTGTATTTCATTTTGCAATCCCTGGGAAGACATGCCCCTAACCCAGCACTGACATATTAGCACAGATTATTTATCATGGCATTTAACAGATTTTATAACATCACACATGCTCACACCTTAGATCTGGGTGAAGGTATGTTTTAAACTAGCACAGTGCTAGGTAAGACTCCTGGGAGAAAGGTTACCAAAACAAGATGATTACTGTCTAAATTAATTGCACCTTGCCCTCCAATGTACAGCTGAACTCCAATTAGATATAAAATGTAGTTATGGCTTTATTAAAACCAATAAATATTTTTAAAGTTGAACTTCAGGTACAAACACTGGCTTTTGAAAATATTCCTTAATGGCCACAGAGGATATAAATTCACTTTGTGTGCATCAAATACCATTGCAAACCTAGATATTACCTTGCAAAAATGACATAATCAATGTGCTGTACACTGTGCAGAGAGCAGAGATGTAGGAAGGACCAAAAAGGCACTCTCAATACAGGCTGCATGCAGAAAACTACAGGGGAGGGCGGAGACAAGACCAGTCACTCTGCACAAGGAGAGAGGGCAGCCATGACCGGTCTTCATTACAGGAAGCTTCTGCACAGAGGCAAATTTTCACACTGGATTACTGCACACAAAGCACACACCAAAATTCAAGTAAGAATATGCATTTTGAAATTATTTAGACATTTTTTTTCTTATATTAAAGTGTTACTAAACCCAGGACCCTGCATTCACTATATCTGGTCTCCCACAGTACACAGAACATGGAAATGCATTTATTTTAGTAAATATAAACTGCTAAATACCTTTTCTCATTAGTAGTTTATAGCAGTCTTAGACTTCTGTCAGTGTCTGGTTAAAGCTTGTAGGAGGAGTTTTCATTCAACTCTGACTGTCCTATGAGGCTGCAGGACCCCTGACCCTCTATCTGGACAGTGTTGATTGGCCCAGTGCTGATCACATGCACCCTCCCAAGAAAAAAAAAAACCTCTCTAACAATACACACCAAACGAAGCATGTGCAGAGTGCCTCCAATGCTCTGTCTTATCAGGAGATGGTTTGGGGACAGTAGAAGAAGGGGAGGATCACAGACGACATGATTAAACAGCCTTTTTACACAATGTGGAGGATTAACCACTTAGGTACCACAGTGAGTATAATAAGTATGCTTTATTGCATATACAGACTGATGTTACTGTTGTGGGTTTAGTAACACTTTAAATATAGCTAAGAACCTGAATTAGACCTGGTATGAACCTCATGTAATCCCCTATACAGCAGCACTCAGACTGGAGGGTAAAAGGAGCCGATCGTGTGTGCTACATGCAAATACAATAATAGAGATCATGCTGACGGGGAGAGCAAAGGGAACAGTATGGTGAACTGCTCATGCTACTTTACTGTCCAATCACAGAATGGGGTCAAGGAGGTGACTGTATTTCTTAAGGTGGAATGTCAGACAGATATAAAAGACAAGAAATAATACTGCCCCATAATTATTAATTCATCATTTAATTAATTAAAAAAAATGTATGCTGTGAAAGTACCTGAATGTGACCCAGTATCAGCCTCTTGCAGTCCAAGTACAGCAAGGCTGGAGTGTGAGAGGAAGAAGCAGCACAAGAAGTCATTCAGTAAATGTGCTGACAAGGAGCATGCTGATAGGAGGATGGCACAGAGCGACAGAGAAATGAGCTCATCACTGTGCTTCTTTACCTTTCATTATCCGGTCACAGAATGAGACTGGTCCAGGACAACATGGGCTCAGAGAATGTGGGTTGAATGATGCTGGCCATCAGACCGAGGACATCTAGTGGCAGCAAGTTTTGTCATTTTGTCTTTTAATGTGTTTTTCATTTTTATCTTGTTATTTTTGGCTGGAGTTCAGCTTTAACTGCAGTAGAGAAAAGACAGGTCACAAGGCTTGCTTTGCTGTTTGGCAGGATTGTGTTAATCTTGGGACTGGATATACAGAAATACAAGCCCTTTGGCACTTCCATATACTGTATGTATTTCAATCATGTATTTACCTGGGCTATGGAGTACAGTTTTCACTACCAAAGTACCTCTTTATTGAGTAATAAAATGAGTAAAAAATAGCTTGTCCTTCTCCAAGCTTGTGACTGGACAGTGCAAGGAGAAGCAGCAGAATGACCAGCTCATTTCACTGTCTCTCTGCCCTCTCCTCCTATCAGCATGTTCCTCATTAGCACATAAGCACTGCAGGAGTCATGCCCCTTATGAATTTGGGTAGTATGATATGTGAAGGTGTAATATCAGCCACATAATTAGCCCCATTTGAGCTAAAATTAAAATAAAATTTGACTGCAGAAGCATCCCTGTTTAATTCACTTCTAGCACCTGAGTCCAACATAAGGAGGGTTTACTATTGGACTGTTCATTTTAGTTGGCTGTTCATTTTACAAGGGACGTTTCCCAGAGCTTAGTGAATGAGTTGAAGCTTTGATGACTTTCATCCTACAGTCATATGCAATAAAAAATACTATTTTATTTCCCTTGCACATGATTGGATATTCTTTGCAAAGTGAAATGTTATCACTAAGCTCTGGGGAAAATTCCCCTGCAAAATGAGCAGCTTATTTGCCTTTAGTAAATCAATCCCAATGTGTGTAAGGCCGGTTTCACACGGCCGTGCCCATCAGCGGGCTCCGTTTAGCTCAGCGGGGATCGCTCCACTGATCCCCACTGAGCCGACGGATGACGCATCCGCCTCCGCACTCTATGCAGAGACGGATCCGTCAGAGCTCCGCTCTCCCCTATGGGAAATGACAAGGGATCCGTCTGTCCATTGTCATCAAATCCGCAGACAGATGAAAAAATGGGGTTTCCATCCGTCAGACTTTATGGGTCTGGAGCGGATCGGAGAGCGACGGGTGTCAGTGGACATATCTCCGCTGACATCGGTGGCTCCATAGGGGTGCATGGATGGTCCGTTCAGGTCCTCCTAAAAACATGGACAGGCGGACCTGAACAGAACGTCAGTTGAAAGGGGCCTAACGGTTAGTTGAAGTCTACTATTCAGAGTTAGTCCCATCGCATTTATTGTCAAGAGAGTTCCTTTTTTACTCCACATGCCCAGATTTGGATTATACTGTATATAATAGGGTGAGATGAGCCGGTTTGGTTGTGAAGTCAAGGATTGCTTGGAGGAGGAACCCTTCTCCTAGAGAAAGAAAACATGGCTCAAATAGTGAGTTCTTTGGGAATGTGGCTCATCCTTGGGGGAACAAATGGCCCCGATGAAGGAGGGACAAAGAAGAGGTGTCAAGGCGTTCCACCTGAAATGTGGAGGGAAGGAATAAAGCGAGAGATGGCACGGGCCCAATTTTTTTCCATGGAGCACTGTTAAATGGTTCAAAAAGGATGTACATCCCCAGTTTTGTGAAAAAACTGGTTTTCTCTAGTATAGATGTTGTTATTAAAGCGGAACTAAACACATCAATTTTATTGTTTTCTAAAACAGTTACATTCAAGGCATGCCGAGAATGATAACTGTCACAGTTACTTGTAATCTCTACCCAACCATCAGTCCATTCAATGGCTGGTGTCATAACTGATCACATGTGTGAGACAACATATCATAGCTGATCAACACCATGACAACTGCTGATCAAAAAGAGGCTAAGATGGCAGCTTACTTGGCTGTAAAGGATAGTAGGGTTTAGTTCCACTTTAAGCAACTGCGTAAGACTCTACCTTAGTTGAGAGGGGCTAAAGAGGAGTTGTGAATGCTGCTGAAAGTAGGCTAAGATTTCCTGAAAGGTTTGTGCAAGGATGGAGATTTGGGTGGTTAGACTCTGGCTCTTTCCAGTGTCTGCTAGACATGTGCGGTTCATTTCGTTCCGAATTAAAATTCAGACGAATTTTCATTTTTAGGAAATTTGGATGTATCCGAATTTCCAAATGACAATAGTACTAAATTTAAATGAATCCGAAATAAATAAAAAATTAAATCGGACGAAATTCAAATAATTTTTGAATCGCTTTTGAATACTTTTCAATTCGAATAGTTTTCAAATTCGAAAAGTTTTTAAGTTTGAAAAGTTTTCAAATTCGAATAGTTTTCAAATTTGAAAAGTCCTCGAATTTGAATAGTTTTCCAATTTCTAAAGAGAACAACATAGAATAGAAAAAAAAACAATAGACTAGAAAAGAATATAACAGAAAACAAAAGAATAGAATACAACAGAGCAAAACATTTTCCGTTATATTCCCCTCTATTGTATTCTATCTTTTTCCATTCTATTTCTCCATTTTTCACTCCACCCCATTCTCCTTGGAAATTAGAAAACAATTTGAATTTGAAAATGATTTGAATTTGAAAATGATTCAAATTCGAAAACTATTCAAAATTGATTTGAAAACTTTTTGAATCGATTCAAAAACGAATAAACAAACAAATTCCAAAAGCAAATTAAACAGATAAAAAAAATCCAACTGAACAAATTTATGTGAATAACAAATCGAAACAAAACTAAACAATTTTTTTCGCTCTGCACATGTCTAGTGTCTGCTAGTTATAGCTAGTGGGTGCTGGTATGGAAACTCACTGGAAGGCTATGAGCAAAGTCCGATGATTGGTTCCTGGGTCTACTGAATTGGCCTGGGAGACACTCTCATTTTTGGGAAGCTTTGGGTAGAAAATAATGTGTCCACTGTAACGCAATAGTGGGCAGCTAGGATTGACTTGGGATGGCCCAGAATCCCTGCATCTGGAATAGCTGCTGTGCCCTGTGTACTATGCTTTGCTAGTGATACCACTACTAAAAAGCAACATGTCAGCCACTGGGGTATTCTGCAGAGGTAAGAGCCCCTTTAAATTCCAATGAACAAGCACTCAGGAGTAAAAACTCTCCATTGATTTAGGACACATATCTATTTTTCCATTTTCCATTAAAAAACAGAATTATTTCTAAGCATTTTCTAGATGGCAGTTTTTCTAGCAAGTTACAAAAATATCATGAAGATACAAGAAAAGTAGGCCATTAGGCACCTCGAGAGAAGCACCTTGTTCTGCAGGTGATGTAGCGATGAAGTTTTGTCAAGGGATGGCAGCTCACTTCTACTAGGTCGCCCAAGGCAAGCTGGTTGCAGGCAGCAAATGCTTGTAATTGACTTGCTGGGCATCAATTATCCACAGTGGGATTGTCTCTCTAGCTGTAAGCACATAAACGGAGGAACAAAGGGATGTGCACTGTATAATACATAAGTGAATGATGAGATGTCTACGTGATTCCCATTTTGAAACCCAGTATGGGGCTAATGATGATGATTACTGACTGATCGCACACAATAAGGGCAAGAATCCTGAGCAGAGGCCCCTCGGCGGCTGCAAATTCCTCTGGCCCCAGTACTGCCTTGGTTACGGCAGAGCACACTGGGTAAGGAATGTGGACAGTGTACTATGGATGCTGGGATCATTAAATAATAAAGTGATTTTATTCACGGTGTATTAATCAATTACAAAATAGGCAGAGGCGGCTGTGACTCTTGCATCACCGCTCACTGCGAGGCTCTTTCTTCTCAGGTCAGAAGACCCAAATGAGGCCCCCAATTAAACACCTCGCTAAATGGCACCGCGCCACTAAAGCGTGTTTTTCACTGAGCGTATTAAAAGCAGTGCCAACAATAACTATTGTAATAATAATATTTACAGAAAATGTTAAGAGGCAGCACCAGCAACAAGCCAAAGCCATTCGTGAAAGCAATGCACCTAAAGCTAAAATCAGAAAGTCCACTTTAAAGCGGAGTTCCACCCATGTAAAAGTCAGCAGCTACAAAAAGCTGACTTTTAATAATAGGACACTCACCTGTCCCTCGCTCCAGCGATGCGGTCGCCCGAGGGCTCGCTCTTCGCCCCCTCCCCTCGGTGGCGCTGGCATTATAAGTGGGGGCACCTGGATTTGGCTTCAAAGCTGGGCGCGCACTGCGCATGCACGAGTCGCGCTGCACATTGTGACTGGCCGGTGTATCTTCTAGGACTTGCGACATGTCCCAAAAGATCGCTGAGAGGGAGGGGGGACTTCCTTCCAGGAGCCGCGGCGCCAAGGGAGGGAGTGGACCTGGGACCCTGTGAAAACAGGGTCCCTGGTCAACCCCCCAAGAAAAGACATGCCAATTTTGGCATGTCGGGGGGGGGGGTCACCTTCCATTAAAGCGGAAGTTCCACTTTAGGGTTGAACTCTGCTTTAAGTTTTGCTTTAAGTGTATGTCCAGGCATTGCCCAACTTTTCTCCCAAATCTCTGTCACCTTCTACAGCATGCCCCAGTATTTTTTTTTTGCTTTGCTCCTGTAGCAAGAAGCAGATTTTATTATTGCCAGTGACATCATTACTGGGCTTGTAAAATTCTTGCAGGATGTCTGCTTAGATGTCAGTTCGTATTGTGACACCCCAGAAATACATCTTCCAAGAGCTCTATGCCTAAATATAGGAGTCTTTTTATTTAAAAAAAATTGCCATGTCTGAGTGTTTTCACAGTGGTCGCAAATAATCCCTGTAATGTGTTTAATATATTATTTCATATGATCATCAGCTCTATCTAGGGGCCATAATGCAGTATTTTCCTGATTGAGGTATTTCAGTTAAATACTACATGATGACCACTAGATGGCGCTGATAATCGCAGGAAATAAACATATTAGACACACAACAGGGATTATTCGCCATGGCCATACAAACTCTGGGACATTCACATAGCAATTGTTTTTTAGAATTAGTGTAGGCAGGCTCTTGAGAAAACCAAAGAAGTAGTATTGGTAGAGAGGAACTAGGTGTCCTGGGAGCCACACATCAAGACCTGCTGTATGATAGTGAATGGCAGTCTCAGCCTTGACCTCCACCAGGCCACACCCCCAATGTTTTTTACTCCGCCCACCAGAGCTTACTCATGGAGATCCCCATAAGTAAGCACCGGCTGAGACTGCCATTCATTATCATACAGCAAGTCTTGAATTGATGTGTGGCTCCTGGGACACCTAGTCACTCTCTTCTAATTGCCTGGAGCATAGATAAGCTCTCTTCCTGGCCAGCACTCACAGCGGTGGGCACAGGACTCCATTACCATACAGCCTGAGTGGCTCACACACATATCCTTGGTTCAAAGTAGTAGTATTGTTTTGCTGGGAAAGAGATCAATGTATGCATATTGAGTAATACAGAAAGGAGTTGGGGAAAAGGTGGTGTTCTGTTGTGCAGCAGTCAGAGATGACAGCATTGTTTGGGATTTCGGTACAGCAAAGGCACTGTCCTGTTGGCCCATATAGAAAGATAGCAGCACACCGGATCTTTGGCAGATCACCATATATTTTTCTGTTCTTGCAGTGGTTTTAAAGAGACACTGCAGAGTGAATGTGCATGTATTGCAGAGTTTTAGTAAAGTTGTATTTTTTGTTTCATTTTTTGCCCTGACATAACCCAGAGCTGCCAGAGTCTACAAAAGTTCTATTTGTGCTTCATGGTAATGCTGCAACTGTCTAGTCCACACATTAACATGGCTGAGCTGCTGGTGTTGTTACAGTAAAACACAAATACCAGCAACAAAGCAATTTAAGAAGTGATGTGCCCTGATATACTAAACTATGTCTGGATGAAAAACTGATAACTCACGTGGTAAGTTTGTGTTCCCTCTATGCATCCCCAGGATTAACACTGATTAAAGTGTACTTCAGAGTTAGTGAAGATGGCTTAATGTGTCTTTTATAATTAGGTAGTATCAATCCAAGGGCATTGATGTGAAGCTGTCCTAGCAGCCTCCATCAGATTTAAAGAATACCTGTCTTTTCAGTACACCCTCTCATTCTTCCCTGTTCCCTCAGCTCTTCATAGATCTTCCCTGTGTCACACAGACATATCTTCCTCAAAAAATTAACTAGTTTAGGTAGGTCCTGTGACAGGAGTCACTTTGGGCAGGGGGCTTGTGGAACCCAGATTACCTCAGAGAGGTTGGGAGGCTCCTTGTCCAGCTCACGAGAGCCCTCTTATATCTAAGTCACCCTATGTCTATTAGAGGCACAGAGTGACCTGAGAAACCCAGTTTGGTCGGTCCTAACCAGATACCCAGTACAACCACACCAAACTCAATTTGCTGTTTCCCCTGTTATCCAGGGTGCTATATGTGTGGTTTGGGTTGAAAGAAGAAGGGGGCTCTTTGACTTGGGACATTGATGTTTGTGATAAATATCCCTCAAGAGATAGGAAGATAGATTACACTTTCCAGGTCCTAATATTACATATTTTTGGCACATCTAAAGGAGGATGTACAAACAGCATTCAGTCAGATTGCAACATGTATGATGCGCCTAAGATTTGGGGTAGAGGTTCTGTAAGGGTATCCATAATCTTACTGTATGGTAAAAGCCAGCACTCAATCGTGGGACTGTTCAATGCTTTTTATTGAAGACATGATATAAAATCCAAGGGTTCAACGGCGGCTTGTGTTTTTTTTTTTGGGAGGGGGCGCAAACAACCATCCCCCTGGTTGGCTGGTCGGTCGTCGGCACCTGTTCCCCCCCTCCAGGATGCACGCGGATATGTGGGCTCCTACAGGTGGCAGGCATTGGCTGGGTTGCGGGCTCCTATGGGCAGCGGGCAGTGGGCTCCTACAGGCGGCAGGCAACGGGCTCTTACGGGTGGCGTGGAATGGGCTCCTGTGTCCTCATCCCTTTTTCTGCATCACTAAGGCTTCCACTATGTGGCTCCTCCCTCTTCCTCCTAGGCCTCTAATGGGATTTCCTGTCCTTTCAGCCAATCAGGTGACGGGTCTCAAGACTCGCTTCCTGATTGGCCGGGAAGAGGATCAGTGTGGCAATAGTGAATATTCATTCGCTATTGTCACACAACTGCGTCCTGAGCTCACACTTTTTTGAAACCTATTAAAGCCTCTGGCTCTAATCATGTGCTTCAAAAAAACACACCCCCGCCATTGGAATCCATGTGTCCGGCGCCCTGTTTGTAGATCAGGGGGCTGGTCACATGGATGGGGGGAACTCTGGGAACTGGAGGACCCAGATACATATTTGGAGCCTCTATGCCCAAAACCAGCAATGACGGTGAGACTCAGAGCAGATGTTAATATGGTCAGCTCAAACCAACTTGATACTGGGGCCTCCTGCTATAGTCTGTTTATTAAGGTGTTAAGTGTTTATTGTTAAGTATGTCTCTCCCATTGTGTGCCTCCTAGGTGTGCATTCCCATTGTTAATTGAGTCACCTACAGTATTGTTTTTGTCTGTCTGATTACCTCTTGGAGATGTGATTTGTGGGATGTTTATGCTTATGATAATGTGTAATGTACTTTGTATCCAGGGTTGTGTGCTTGGTGCCAAATGGTCTGGGTGGGCACTGAGTCACCTAGGTGGCTAGTTGTTTAATTAGCTTAATGTTTATGCTGGCTGTTCTTTAGCTATGTTAATTATATTCCTGTTTAAAGTTTCCATTGCTAGGGTAATGTGATCAGGTTCTACCTGATCTTGTGTGCTATATATTCTGTGTGAATTTTCAATAAAGAGAGTTCCGGTTTGCATCTAAAATAGTGTCATCTAGTCTTGTCTTGGGCACTCAGCTATAATACCTGGTTCCTGGGTCCAGACTTGAGGAAGCTATACTGTATATCTTGACGGAAGCACCCAAGCTAGGTGCTGGACGGTTCCGTCACACAGCTATCACCTCAAAATCCCCAATCACCCAAATACTTTGGCCAGGACCCCAAGTCATTGGGCTGCCACTATCAACCCCCCACCCCCTTTTTAACGTCTCCCTGGCCTAAGGATAGGAAGAGTAAAAACAAGTACACACAACAAGATTATTGGACGAATGATCATCGTTTTCTTTTGCATGCTAGTCTCCATATCGAAAACGAATAGGTTACTAAAGTACGAAAATTCTCATACGACAGAACAAAAATTCATAAGTGATGTAATGAAAGTTTTTGTGTTTTTCCCTTTGGAAATTTTTGGATGAAAGCTGTGTACTAACGATGAGATTATCGCACGGTCGCTTCAAAAGTGGTATTTTTTGTACAATGATGTCTGATTGTGTGTACGGGGCATTAGACCTAGCAGCATCCTAATGATGTTATCACCCTGCTCACTCTGCTTTTGTCTTCTGTCAGCATGATCATTATCAGCACACGTTCACTGCAGCAGAGCTCAGATTGCTAGCACTTTCCGCTTATCTAAGTGTTGCTATACAGGATAATAGAGTAGACTAATACCAAGAAAGTCAGGAACATACACTACTAACCTTTTAGAATTCATTTAATGACTTTTATCGTACATGTATAACTGCTTTAATTGCTGCTTTTTATATCTGCCTGGAGCTCAACTCTTAGAAAAATGTTTCTGGTGACTTGCAGAGCATTGCATAACTATATATACCAAGTGACAGCTGTCTAGTCATATGCTTTGCAGAGTATTTCAGCTCTAGAGATCAGGATAATTACATTTGGGGTGGGGTAATGAGGCTACACTAATTGTGTGAAATTATGCATGGGCACAATCTTGAAAAAGCTTCTTTTCTTGGATGTCCAATTGGTGCTCGGTAGTGGTAGCCATTTTTTGTAGACCCATAATGTTCACTAATTGCATCACTTATGTGTCATGTACAAATGATTTCATGTCAGTTATATCACTTATTTCTAGGGCTTTCATGGGGAAAATATTGTGAATATGCTAGAATATGGAAGACTATAATACATTATTTTCCCATTGTATTACATTTTTTCTATTCTCAAGGTATAAATGTTATTTTTTTTTTTTTTATTCTCTTACAAGATTATAGACCGGTTGTGTTGCAAACAGCACTAGATCTTACAGTCTTATAGATTCTCAATGATTTTGCATACAGAAGTTGGATTAGCTGAACCCAAGACAAATAGTCTAAAACACAAATGAAATACATAAAAAGGAGCTTATTTGTATCTCCCTCTCTACCCAGTACCGAAATTTGCACAGCTCTACAACACAGCACAGCTCTGTATGGCAAGACAGGAGACCTGATTTTCTCTGCTGCAGTTACATATCACTTACATGTCTTGTCTCTCCCTAGCATTAAAGGAGTTGTAAAGTCTCATGGTTTTTCACCTTAATGCATAGAATGCATTACTTTCTGTGCTACAGCAGCCCCCCAGAGCCCCCCTTTTTCTTACCTGAACCGGATCATACCAGTGACGAGCACGAGCCCAGCAGCTCCAGCCGCTGTCTCGGGTCCTCATTGGATAGATCAATAGCAACGGGAGCCATTGGCTTCCGCTGCTGTCAATCAAATCCAGTGACATGGGAGCCGGGGGGCGGGGCTGAGTCCTGCTGTCTGTGTCAATGGACAGAGCAGCAGGACTCGCGAGCACGCCTGCACGAGTGCCCCCATGGAATGCGGCTCTCCATGGGGGCACTCGATGAGGAGGAGGAGCCAGGAGCGCAGCCAGGGGACCCCAGAAAAGGAGGATTGGGCCAATCTGTGCAAAACCCTTGCACAGAGCAGGTAAGTATGACATCTTTTTAAAAAAAAAAAAAAGAAACAAACCTTTACAATCACTTTAAGCTCACCATAGACAATTTGTTTTTTTGTTAATCCGGCCAATGGGACATTGTATTGTAGCTGTCATTGGAATACACTGATCGGCAGCTGCAGCCAATTGGCCGCAGCTGCTGATCAAGAAAAGTTTTCCAGCAAGTACCTTGGACAAAGGTCGATCAAAAAATCAACTTCTGTCAAGCAGGGATGGCCAGGGACGGTGTGATTTTGCCAGGGCTGCTGATATAAATCACAGGGGCCTATACAGCTTATCTGACAGGGCCCCCCTCCTCCGAAAATATCAAATGATATTTTTGCTAAAATGCAACGCCTGCGATGCTATGCTTTGCAGCCATGGCAGAAATTATACCCACATTGAACAAGACCTATTCAAGTTAATATTGGCACGGAGGCAATATCTGCACTCCCACAATGAGCGATCGGTACCAATCCCTCACTGTGTTCATTTAGGGCGGTGTGCCCCCCTGCTCACCATCCTGAAATAGCCCACCTGTGTGCCCTCAGCAGCTGGGGGAAGGGGGCACAGATACTAGATCTGATCCTCCTGCAGTGCAACCAGACGAAGGAAAGAAAAGTAGAAGCAGGCAGCACTGACAAGTGTCACAAGTGTCAGCAATAGGGCAGTACTGCAGTGCCCAGGACCCCCTTTAGAACTGGGCCCAGTACAGGAGGGCTGGTTGCACTGCCTTATCAGCGGCCCTGGATGTTGCCTCCTCACCCCCCCCCTCCGTTTTAGCCCCTAAAAATCCACACCACCTTCCCCCAACTGTGTGCAATTCATTCCATTCACATAAATGGGAAAAATACTTTTTGTCATGCCATGATGCAAAGCATCAGGGCTGTGGCATTTGTATACCCCAGTGGTTCTCAACTCCGGTCCTCGGGACCCACCAACAGGCCAGATTTTAAGTATTACCTTGGGGAGATGCAGACTAGAACACTGCAATCACTGAGCAGCAAATTATATCACCTGTGATGTATTTCAGTTATCCTGCAAACCTGGCCTGTTGGGGGGTCCCGAGGACCGGAGTTGAGAGCCACTGGTATACCCCAATACCCCCCATATGGCTGTCCTTGCAGCTTAGAAGGGAAGGTTAAGGGGGGAGGGGTGGCTAATAAATAATATATTATTATGCTATATGTTATAACATAATACTTATTATTTATCTATTTACTGTGAAATTACTGGTTGGAAGTTATAACTTCAGACTTCAGTAATTTGTCCATCAAGCCACCTGCTTGAGTACAGTTTTTGAAAATATAGTAAATTAAGTGTTTTATTTATTTTATTAGTATTTGTATATTACTTATGGTAATTAACCCCTTGCCACCCAGGCCAATTCTGACACTTCTCTTCTACATGTAAAAATCATCATTTTTTTAAGCTAGAAAATTACTCAGAACCCCCAAACATTATATATGTTTTTTTTAGCAGACACCCTAGAGAATAAAATGGTGGTTGTTGCAACTTTTTATGTCACACAGTATTTGCGCAGTGAGAATTGAATACGTAACTTGTGAATGTGTAACCTGTGTGTATCTGGCTCTGATGGTGGGAGGGGCCTTATTGGTCTGCTCAGAGCCCTTTATTGACAGTATTCTGTCCCTTTTACTGTAACCACTACAGTCCCTCTGTCAGCTGCAGCGAGGGGGTGGGGGGATGATAACAGAGACAGTATGAGTTGACAGCCTGGTCCTTGCATCCACTCCTCTGCTGCCAGCATTGCGAATTGGGCTACATGTTGTTTTAGGATTATTCTCCTGGTATTGGATTCTTACACCAATGCATTAAGCCATAAAATTTGGATGGAAATAATGAGGGATATACAGTATGTGCCAACTATATCTAGAGGGCACTACATTCTAATAGAAGAGGCAACCATTGTTCTATAGATTGTCTAAGGATGGCCGAGTTTTTAAAGAATTCATCCACAGTTAATTATTATTTTACAAGCAGCAGGAAAAGCATGCCACATATAGCCTTCGTCAATAAAAACACATTCTGTAATACTTAAAAGCATTTTTTTCAGTGTTAGCACTTTATGACAAGTGCTAAATAGATGACAAGTGCTAAACAGACACTAATTCACAATTGTCAACTGGCATCCTTGTTGCCATTGATGTTTCTTTTAAGTATATGTAATCTCAATCACTAAGCTCTTATAAAAGCTTTAACATATTAATATAATTTGAAAAGTAATATTAAATTCTTTTACATCCGTTTTCATCAAAATAATACCTGAAATCTGGCTATGAAGTTTGTTATCCAAATCTGCAACGGGGAAACAGACAACATTAAAATGATGACAGGGATTTTAACGTTTCCCTACTAAACTTAAAATGCATTTCTAGTTCTGTCTGCGTTGCTGTTACAGAGATTTCCTCTCACTAGGGTTGTGCTTCAGATTCATGGTTGACTGAGTTTGGTCTGAATCCAGCTATTTTTAGCTGGGCAAGATGGCAAACAAACTGCACCAAATAGGCCAGTTCCCTGCACGCACCACCCGACTACTGTTTGCAAACAAACTGGCTGGGATCTGTCATTTAGTGGTGGAAGCACTATTGCCACTATATGATAGATCCCTGGCTGGCTTCTGTTTGCAGACAAATCAGTCAGGGATGCTGGGTGACTTCATTGACCAAATATGATTGTGACCATACAGAATTTGATCAAATACATTACTCAGCATCCCTAATTGGTTTATTTACAAACAGAAGCTGACCAGGGATCTGTGGAAGTATTTGTGTGGAAGCATTGTCATACAGTACACAATGCTGTCATGCAGCAGATAGTCTGTGTGGTGGATAATTGCGATTGACGAGGACATATATATTGTCTTCATCTGTATATATCCTTTAGAAAGTGCACATCATGTTAACATTTTTGTCTTCTTGGTTACCACTGGGCGTGGATCATTGGAATACAGCCAAGAGAGTTGATTGGAGCCCCATTTCCTTGCTCCCCTTTTTATCCAAACTCCTTGAACGTCTGGTCTACAACCAACTTTGCGACCACCTTGCTAATAATGGCCTTCTTGACCCCCCTCAGTCTGGTTTTCGTCCTCAACACTCCACAGAAACTGTTCTCCTAAAACTAACAAACGATCTACTAACAGCCAAAACCAATGGACACTTTTCTGTACTCCTACTCCTGGACCTCTCTGCTGCCTTTGATACTGTTGACTACCCCCTCCTCCTCCAAAAACTCCACACTTTTGGTCTCCATGACTGTACTCTTCACTGGTTCTCTTCCTACTTATCCAACCGCACCTATAGTGTTAATTACAATTCAACTTCCTCCTCTCCTCTTCCTTTCTCTGTTGGGGTCCCCCAAGGTTCTGTCCTTGGACCGCTCCTATTCTCAATCTACACCTCCCCCCTGGTCAGCTGATAGCCTCCCATTGCATCCAATATCACCTCTATGCTGACGACACCCAAATCTATTTCTCTACCCCTCAGATCACTCCTGCCGTCTCCTCACGTATCACTAATTTACTAACAGATATATCAGCCTGGATTTCACACCACTTCCTCAATCTATCCAAAACAGAACTTATAATTCTTCCTCCCCCATATGCCCCTTCCCCGATCTCTCTGTCAAAATCAATGGCACAACTATAAGCCCATCCCCACATGCCAAGGTCCTAGGTGTAGTTCAGGACTCTGAACTCTCCTTTAAGCCCCACATCCAATCACTGTCCAAATCCTGCCGTCTCAACCTCTGCAACATCTCCAAAATATGCCCCTTTCTAACCAACGACACAACAAAGCTCTTAATCCACTCCCTGGTCATCTCTCGTCTCAACTACTGCAACTCCCTTCTCATTGGCTTACCTCTACATAGGCTATCCCCCCTCTAATCCATCATGAATAGTGCTGCCAGACTTATCCACCTTACCAATCGCTCTGTTTCTGCTACTCCTCTCTGTCAATCCCTCCACTGGCTTCCACTCACCCAACAAATTAAATTCAAAATACTAACAACTACTTACAAAGCCATCCACAACTTAGCCCCCAGCTACATCACTAACCTGGTCTCTAAATACCAACCTATTCATTCTCTTCGTTCCTCTCAAGATCTCCTGCTCTTTAGCTCCCTCATCACCTCCTCCCATGCTCGCCAATCCTATGGAATACCTTACCCCAAACTGTCCGATTATCTTCTACTCTATTAGCTTTTAGAAGATCCCTAAAAACCCTCCTCTTCAGAGAAGCCTATCCTACCCACACCTAACAACTGCATTCTCATTTTCTCCATCAGCTCATCCCCCACAGTTATTACCCTTTGTCCCTCTTGACCCTTCCTTCTAGATTGTAAGCTCTAGCAAGCAGGGCCCTCTGATTCCTCCTGTATTGATTTGTATTGTAATTGTACTGTCTGCCCCCATGTTGTAAATCGCTGCGCAAACTGTTGGCGCTATATAAATCCTGTATAATAATAATAATAATAATTTGAGGAAAGGCACACATCCCCTCTCCTCATAGGCAAAGGAAGAAAGTAATGTGCAGATCTCTGCTCTTAGACAACAAGCAGTGTGCTAATCTATTTATAGCAACCTCCCATGACACACACTTCTCCCATCTCGGAGAACTTATGAGAAGTTATCAGGCTGATAACAGAGCTATGGAGCAAGAGACAGCTACCAGACACTGCGCTTTGAAGAGAGATAATAAAACACTGCAGATCTGTGCCCAGCTCAAATTTCATCGGGTTTACATCCACTTTAAGGGAATTTATTTGACTTTTTTGGGCGATTGTCTTATTATATAACTTTGTTTTGGTGTATTTTTTTGCTTTTACTTTCTGGGAAAGAGTAATAAGGAGAACTAATAAACCCTGTACTTTTTCCCCTGGTAGGGGGCTTGATATCTGGGGCCAACTCTTATTATAAAGAGGGCTTTCAAATTCCCACAAATCCCCACATCTTCTAGTCCCCTCAACATGGCCTTTTATGTGTTTTAAGGGGAACCCCACACCATATTTGTTTCTATGTATACTGCCTTTTTAACCAACAAAAAGTCATGGGTTCCCCCTGAAATTCATACCAGGTCCTTGTCAAGGCTTGCAGTCTGAGAGGCCACATGCTTTTCAACATTGGAAGGGTGAAACAGAAGCTGAAGATCTGTCATTTATCTGTGGTACTGCAGTGGGGCGTCAATGTCGGGCAGCAGGTCATCGTCGTCTACATCATTGGATGGTGTGATTGACACTAGATTTATAATGTGGGACATTGAATACTTTCTTTTTGCATTAATGGACTTTGTCACGGTGAGTTTGTTTATTTAAATTTCATATTTTTGGGGATATTAATGTATACTGTACCTTGTAATCATTCCCCTGGGGATGGAGGTGGATATTTGGGGACCCCCTTACTATAAGGGGGGCTTTCAGATTCCAATATTGCAATAACTCACTCTCTGCAACCCCCCACATACCTGTTGGGGGACTAGATGTGGGGATGAGGTCTTTGTATCCCTACCATGAGGAGAAAGTACTTTGCAATGGTTGCAAGCTATGCTGCCCTGTCTTGCAAGGTACCGTTTCCATTAGAAGGAATGTGGCCCATTATAGTTCAGGAAAAGGGGCTGCATACTCACTGCCCTCCCTTTCCTGGCCATTCAGGTTGCATGCCAGAAGGGTCTGGTATAAATTTTAAGGTACATTTTTTTTAAAGGACTACAGCTTTAAAGTGAATGTAAACCCCAAAAAAATGTTTTTTTAATCAATAGTTCTATCTTTTACAGTAGAGGATGTCATTTCATCTGTGCCCAGTATTGCCACAAAGAGGTAATACAGCTCTGAGCAATCCTCTTATCTTTTTTTAGTTGGAAAAAAAACAAACACAAAGAGAAATACGTGAGTGTTTATTCCCCCAAGTTGTGACTGACAGCTCATTTCCTATCTCATGAATGAGCATACAGAGCTTCACCCCCCCCTCCTTTCTTCTCCAGCTCTCCCAGTATTGGCTGCTCCACACCTCAGCGTGATTCTCAAAACTCAGGAATAGGAGAATATGAGAGTGTGGAGGTGGATGGGGAGTCTTGTGACATCACGACTCCACTCACCCAGCAAAGAGACCTACCCACTGATTCCAGAGTTTTGCAGGTTTTCTACTGCTGAAGTGGGTGACATTTGCAAGGCAGGGATAAATGCAGGAGGCGTGCATGTATATATACAATAATACTGTGCTTATACTGAGTGAGTGGTGGGTTTACATCCACTTTAAGGTATCTCACAAGCATTTTATTCAAAAGACTTGTGTATTTTCAATGTTGATCCTTAGACCGCATTAAAAAGCCTCTCCCCACTGAATGGTATTTTTGCATTGGTACATGTGGCCCATGCCCTGGTAAAACTACCATTTAACTTTTTTAACAGTAGCTTGCAAAAGGCCACAAAAAATAACAAGATTTGGCCCCTCATAGACTTTAACCACTTGCCGACCGCCCTCCACAGCATGACGGCGGCACGGTGGCTCGTTATTGCAAAACGCTGTCACCTGGCGGCGGCCACAATAACTAGTATTGTGAGCACGCGCCACCGGAGGTGCGCTCGCGCACTCATTGTGTTGTGGTAGAGCGGACTCGATCGCCGCCGGCTACCCGCGATGGCCCCCCCCAGTGAGAGAACGGAGGTCTGTGTATGTAAACACGGATCTCCGTTCTCATAGAGGGGGAAAGGCGGTGATCACAGGCTTCCTCTATATGGAAGCCACGATCACCCTCTTCCCCAGCCAGGTCAGCCCACACACAGTTAGAACACACCCAGGGAACACAGTTAACGCTTAGAGCGCCCCCTGCAGGTTAACCCCTTCACTGCCAATGGCATTTACACAGTAATCAGTGCATTATTATAGCACTGATCGCTGTATACATGCCAATGGTCCCAAAAAAGTTTCAAAATGGTCCGACGCAATATCGCAGTACCGCTAAAAATAGCAGATCACCGACATTACTAGTAAAAAATAAAAAAAAATAAAAAACCCCAGAAATTAATTCTCATCATCCATAAACGTGGCAACTTTTGCGCAAACCAATCAATATACACCGATTGCAATTTTTTTCTACCAAAAATATGAGAAAGAATATATATCGGCCAAAACCGATGATTAGATTTGTTTTTTTATATATTTTTTTTTGGCTTGTATTTTAGCAAAAAATAAGAAATATTGTTTTTCTTTGCAAAATTGTCGCTCTTCTTTTGTTTATAGTGGCGATCAGAAATGACTCAGAGGTGATCAAATACCACCAAAAGAAAGCTCTATTTGTGGGAAAAAAAGGACGCAAATTTAGTTTGGATACAACGTCGCACGACCGCACAATTGTCAGTTAAATCAACGCAGTGCCGAATCGCAAAAAGTGCTCTGGTCCTAAAGTGGGAAATCCTTCCGGGGCTGAAGTGGTTAAGAGGGTGCTATGTTGAGGGTTTGTGGACTTCACATTGTCTTCATTAACTTCCTAAAAACAGAACTTGAGGGCAACCTTTTTACAAAACAGGATGCAAAGGAATCTCCAATGGAGCCCGTGACGTAAGCAAAACCTGACAGAAGATCTAATCCTTCCTCACTCTACCCAAAACGAACAAACAAAAAAGTTTGGTTATAAATGCACTTTAAATACATTGAAATCTTATAAAGTTTAGTGTGCTTACAGGGGAAGGAAGGGACAGTGGAAGAAAAAATTATGAAAACATTACTTAATAAGATTTTATTGCTTATCATACATTATGCTTAAAAAAAAAGTTAATGCAATTCAATTAGGGTTTACTACTTTTAAAAATTGTTTTAAGGAATTAAGAATTAAATAAGTCAAATAAACAGTAACTAATATCATAAAGATTGGCTGCAGAGATAAACAAAAGATTGCAAACTAGGCAGTCGCCCCTTATAAGTGTCTGGAATTCAAGGGCATTCGAGATTTGGGTTATTTGGGGTTTCCCTGAAATGTCAGAGCAAATTATACATCTATGGAACCAACACATAAATCAAACCACAAAGGTACAACAAATTATTCTGTGCTTTCATAAGAAGAAAATTCTTGTGTCTTTTTTGGCGTCAGGGGTTTTGTATCAAGTGGTTTGAAGAGGATTACAGATGAACAAGCACTTCTGCAGATGGTAATGATATGTCTGTGTGAAGCGCACATATTTCAAAGACAATCCAGCCAGCTTTGAATGACAACGCACACCTGGGTTACTGAAGCATGTCAGACAATGTTGTGCTGCTTGATGCTGATCCGGCTTCAATTTAAAGCAGAACATTACAACAATGATATTGCTGCTGAAGAGCTTGCAGGAGAACTACATTGTTGCCAGTCTGGTGAGCAGGAGAAAAACAAACAACCAAAAAAAAAAAAAAAATTATATATATATATATATATAATAATATGGTATATCGTACAATTAGTATACTGCCCTTTGATAATAAAAAGTATAACATAATGGCACCCTGATTAATGTTAAATCCACACAAATGTTTCTGTAGATGGATGGCTATGTCTACATTGACAAGGTCCAGCTCTGCAAGGAACCAAAATTAGGGAAAATGGGGTTCAGCCCTTTTGCTGCCAGAGATGTTTTTGCATTTTTTGCACACGTTTAAAAAATCATTTTAAGCCGGACGAATTTGTAAACACCCCAAAACATTATAGATTTTCTGAAAGCAGATGCCCTGGAGAATAAAATAGTAGTAATTTCAGTTGTTTATGTTACATTATATTAGCTCACTGGTTTAGGGACTGCACAATTTTAGAAAATAAATACACTAAAGTTAATTTTATTGCACCTAAAAAATATATATTACCCAATATAATAATTGGTAATATATAAAAGATGAGGCTGTGCTGAGTAAATAGATACCCAACATGCCTTAACCACTTTAGCCCCGGAAGGATTTCACACTTTAGGATCAGAGCTTGTTTTGCGATTCGGCACTGCATCGCCTTAACTGACAATTGCGCGGTCGTGCGACGTTGTACCCAAACGAAATTTGCTTCCTTTTTTTCCCACAAATAGAGCTTTCTTTTGGTGGTATTTGATCACCTCTGCGCCATTTCCGATTGCCGCTATAAACAAAAGAAGAGCGACAATTTTGCAAAAAAAAAAAAAACAACAAGTTTCTTACTTTTTGCTAAAATGTAAATCCAAAAAAAAATATATAAAAAAACATTTTTTTCCATCGGTTTTGACTGATTTATATTCTTCCTCATATTTTTCGCAGTCTGCGTTTATTGATTGGTTTGCGCAAAAGTTGCCGCATTTATGGACGATGAGAATTAATTCCTGGGGTTTTTATTTTTTTTATATTTTTTACTAGTAATGGCGGTGATCTGCGATTTTTAGCAGTACTGCGATATTTCAGTGGACATGTTGGACCATTTTGAGACTTTTTTGGGACCATTGGTATTTATACAGCGATCAGTGCTATAAAAATGCACTGATTACTGTGTAAATGCCATTCACAGTGAAGGGGTTAACCTTCAGGGGGCGCTCTAAGGGTTAACTGTGTTCCCTCAGTGTGTTCTAACTGTGTGTGGGCTGCCCTGGCTGGGGAAAGGGGATGATCATGGCTTCCATATACAGGAAGCCTGTGATCACCACCCTTCCCCCTCTATGAGAACGGAGATCGAGTCCGCCCTACCCGCTCCCTGCCCCCCCCCCGGACACAGCGAGCACGCCTCTGGTGGCGCAGCACTGGTTATCGCAGCCGTCGTCATATGACGTCGATAATGAGCCACTTTGCCGCCGTCAGACTGCGGTCGGCAAGTGGTTAAAATTGCATGCCCGTGAAACAGCAACAAACTCCATTACCCTATATTTTCCATAGGTGGCTCTTTAGAAGTCCCTACAAGTCATCTGTTTAGAGTTAACCGTGAAGAATGGGCCTAAAATGATTGCTCTCACTCCAGTGTGCGCGGCAATATGTAATATATGTAGCGCAGTCGACGCTGTGGTGTGTAGGTGCCCCTGATGCATACATTTACATTCGTACATGCGAGTGTGTTTGGGGGGGGGTGTCAATTTTTTTTTTTGTGTTAGGGGAATTTATCTGGTTGTGTGTAATATTAATTTGCTGCGAATCTGCCCGTGATTTGACAGTGCCGATATGTGAATGGCAAAACGCGGGACGCATATTTGAGATGCCATTCATTTGAATGACAGCTCAAAATGCGGTGCTGGTCTGCTGCGATTGTTGGGTGATAAAGCGTTCTGCAACCGCAGCAACACGCATCACGGGACGTATGTCGCCCCAATGTAACTCCTGAAGTATTTTTGGGCAGCATGCGTTGCCGCGTTTGCAGCGCGCTTTATCGCCGGACAATCGTGGCAGACCCGCACCGCGTTTTGAGCTGTCGTTCAAATGAATGGCATCTCAAATATGTGTCCTGCGTTTTGCCATTCACATATCAGAGCTGTCAAATTGCGGGCAGATTTGTGGAAAATCTGCCCGCGATTCAATAAGCTGAGATGTGAATTCAGCCTAAAAAAAAAAAGTTCTGCCTTATGTTATAATTTAAACAACTAACCATTTCCAGCAAAAAAATGCATAGGTGTGAACCTAGGGTTAAGAAACATGCTTATTTTGGTGATTTTGCGGCCCCAACTTTAACCACTTCAGCCCCGGAAGAATTCTCCCCTTTAGGACCAGAGCACTTTTTGCGATTCGGCACTGCGTCACTTTAACTGACAATTGCACGGTCATGTGTCATTGTACCCAAACGAAATTGCCGTCCTTTTTTTTCCCCACAAATAGAGCTTTTTTTGGTGGTATTTGATCACCTCTGCGTCACTTCTGATCACCGGTATAAACAAAAAAAGAGCGACAATTTTGCAAAGAAAAACAATATTTCTTATTTTTTGCTAAAATACAAATCCAAAAAAAAATATATAAAAAAACAAATCTATTCATCGATTTTGACCGATATATATTCTTCCTCATATTTTTGGTAAAAAAAAAAATCGCAATTGGCGTATATTCATTGGTTTGCTCAAATGTTGCCGTGTTTATGAACAGTGAAAATTAATTTATGTTTTTTTTTTTATTATCTTTTACTAGTAATGTCGACGATCTGTGATTTTTAGAAGGACTGCAACATTGTCGCGGACATGTTGGATAATTTTGACACTTCTTGTTGACCATTGGCATTTATACAGCGATCAGTGCTATGAAAATGCACCTATTACTGTATAAATGTCACTGGCAGGGAAGGGGTTAACACTAGGGAGTGCTCTAGGGGTTAACTGTGCTCCCTGGGATGTGTTACTAACTGTGTGGAGGCTGGGCTGAGTGGGGGAGGAGAGTGATCGCAGCTCCCATACACAGGGAGCCTACGATCACACTCCTTCCCCCTGTCAGAATGGAGATCCATTGTTTACATACACGGCCCTCCATTCTGTCACTGTGGGGGAGCGATCGCAGGTAGCCGGCGGACATCGAGTCCGCGCCACCCGCTCCCTGGCTCCCCCGGAACACAGTGAGCGTGCCTCCGGCAGCGGGCATGTGCTCACGATCCAAGATCTCACAGCTTCGTGATATCGAGCCAAGTTGCCACTGTCACTCCACGGCGGGCGGTCAGCTAGAATGTGCAGGAAGCACATGGCTGGAGGACGTCACAGGACGTCCACCCAGGATTAGAAAGCTCTCATGGGATATAGTTAATTACCTCCAGTTTACATATATACGAACTGGCAGTATTTTTTTTAAAATAAAATCATGATAAAATAAGAAATATCTGAATCTGTAGCATATGTTGAATATATTACCAAAACTGTTGCAAAGCTTTCATGAATTAGGTGCAGGACATTGTAAAGGGACCATACAGCCAGGAAAGTGTAGCAAGTGCTTTACTGAATTCTACCTAGAGTATTTTTATCCTATAAAAGAACTTTCATGGCAGGATCATTACTTTGTAAATTATTATACCAGGTGATCTTGCAAAACAATTGAGAAAAAGATTTATTTTTAAGAGTGAGACTGACTTTTGAAATGACATTAACAAAAGATTATATGATATTTGCATGATTGACAACAGATATACTTTAAAGCGTTTGTTAACCCCCCAACAATTGCTGCTCCTGTCTCTTTAATGCGCACTTAGCAGCATGGTGCTTTTGCTTTTTAAATTATCTCTCTGTATCCCCTAAAATACCTGTTTGATAATGCCAGGTCATGACTTCCCCCCTGTGTACTGACTCCCCTTGTATATTGTTTACCCTGAGAGCCCCGTGGTCTGTGCATGTCTGTGTCAGTAGCAGCTCTCCCTCCTCCCCCTCCCTCTCCTTCTCAACACATAACTTCTTCTCTCTGCTCTGCTCTCATAATTAACTCTAAAAGCTCCTATTTCTTCTGTATTAGAAGAATATGTTCCCTATGTCAGTGTTATATCAGAAATATTCTTATCTATATAGATAACACAGCACAGCTCTCTCTCTCCAGCTGAGGTCAGCAGCAGTGCTCAGCCCCTACCTCAGGAATTCTGGCTGAGGGCAGGAGCAGAGAAAAGGGACAGCTGATTGTAGGAAGAAGCTCTGTTATCTATGTAGCCATGTGTTCCCTTGAGAGTGGTTGAAAGTAGTGGTTCACCTGCTAGCTGACCTCAATCACACCATATCACACATCCAGGGGGGCACTGACCAGGCCGGCTCTTGTTTTTGTTGTTTTATTGGGGGAAATAACTTGGATGGGGATAAGGGTTTACTGTGGGATGCCCAGTAGGATTATAGTACAAAGTTGGCACATACAAGCCTGTATGTGTGCGCTGATACTGCAGACTTTCCCTCTGCAGACTATTCATCCTTCACCCTCCAGCTCAGTACTTGGTTTCTGGCCTAAAAGGAATTTATTAGGCCTCTACTCTCAGTTCTTCATCGCGGTTAGCACGTGGTGAGGCCTACCCTGTCCCGGCAGGACCTCAGAAACACCAATTACAGGCAAGAGGCATACGGGCCCCTGATTGTGCAGAAAAGTACTTCTGTGCTAACCGGGCCTTTGATGAACGAAAAACACCCAGCCCATCGCTGACTTCAGGTCCAGACCTTCTCTTTTCCTCTGTGCCTCTCTCCTTCCCTTGACTGACCTCCAAGGCTCCCACAGACTGTCCACTTTCTTCTCCCAGCCTGCTCCAGCACTTTCTCTCCTTCAGTCCCAGGGACCGTCACTCAACGCACCGGTGGGTTCCTTAAAGTCTCTCACTGTGTAGCACCTCTGCTGTTCTCCTGTTCCTCCTGTGCCGCTCCAAGGATCTCTCTCCTCCCTGGCTGCACCCAAACTCCCAGGTGCCAAGGTCACCCTTCCCAGACTGGGGGCGACCTCCCGGGTAGGGGCCTGCTCCACAGCACCTCTGCTACATCTCCGACTTTCCACCCGACACTACTCCTCTCAGATTGGGCTGACTCTCAGTATTTAAGGAGGCCTGCCCATGACAACCCTGCATAGGGATTGGTCAGGGCTCCCCAGAATACTCCAGATGGCTCCACCTACCTCCCAGTTTTCTGCCCAGAGGCCAACAACAGGTGTCTGGATACAGGTTCTGGTGACCTCATCTGTTTAGTCCACCCAATCCTTCCTGAGCCACTCCTCCCGGCCCAGTCCAAAACACCCAGCCCAGCCATTACAGTCAGGCCTGACTAAATTTACCTTTCCTAGCCAAAGACCTGCTAGAAAAACGCACCTACACTATGGGGATGCTCCATCTATACCGATATGTATATATATATATGTTATATCAAAGGCACAGGGGAACATTATTATACAAGTGGCTTAACAACCACTTTAAAAGCTGGTGATATTAAGTATCTGTTCTGTATTTTTTTTATTTCTGTTGTAGTGTTTAAACATACTATATTCATACCTAACATTAGAAATATTTGTCCAGTTCTTCTGTCTTGTGTTTGGGTTATAGAGCTAATCCTGCTCTTCATTAGTTAGAATTATTACAGTAATCTGTGTGGAAGGATTGCTCTATCATGTACACTAATGTTAGACCTGTTGCCTATTTGCCATTTTATAATTGGAAAGTATCACGGCCTAATTGTAGCTCTTTTGTAGCTTATTGATGTTTTATAAATAAATGACAGTGTAAATAATTTTTAATAACTTTTTAATTATCTGTAATTATGCTGCATTCCCTTCAGAAGAGTAATTCCTTTCTTTTATTTCCTGTGAATTGCAGCCATAATGATGATTTTTATATCCGCTTGATTCATAGCTAGAAATCAGGTTTATACTAATAATCTTTTAATTCTTTTAAAAAAAAACTGAAGGTTTGTGAAATAAGGCAAGATTATTCTTTAAATTAAATGTAGATATTGTCAACTACAAACATTTTATTGGCGATATTGGTTGGTTAGCCAGACACTGATAAATAAATAGATGGAAAATTAAACTTATTTTAACAACATTTTGTTGTAATGATACTTCCTTTCCCTCTTAATGGTCATTCTAGAAAATTTGAGTCATCAATACTGTATGTTCACAATACTGATGCAGAATGCAGTTCCTCGACAAGCTTGGTGATCTCACCAACTCAGCATGGATAAAGGGTATAAGAAAATAAGGCTCTGTCTACAATGAGGGGAACTTATCAAAACTGGAGTAGACAGAATCTGGAGCAATTGTACACGGCAACCAATCAGATTCTATGTTTCATTTTCAAAATTTTACCGAATAAGCTAATGGGTTTAAATCTTACGCGCCACAGTACTTTTATACTTTATTGTGCAGCTGCTGCTGTAGCCTATGCGCACTAGTAAATTTGTGCAATATAGGAATAAATTAAAAATAAGTTGGAAACAGCGCTTGCCTGTTATGACTATTCACCCTCTATACAGTAGATAACCATTCAGATTACTCTGTGCAGAAATAAATTTTAACAAAATAATACCAGTGTTATAATATATAAAGTGCCAATCGTGACAATTGTGTGCAAATCAGTGCATATTAACTGTGCATGAATCATTGATAATTATTTCATATTCAATAAACAGTCTCTGAATTTAAAGTGCAACTGCAACATGTGCAATGGTGACTTCTTGTTAACTTCCTTCATCCGACATAGTGTCCATATAATTTCAAACTTAAAAAGTGCTCGTGCTGTGCCTTGTGTGAAATAAGAAGTTCTTTTGGGGTATTGTACCCTGCTTACCAAATCCCAATGACTCTCCACCCGTACGGTGTGGAGAAGTCAATACGCGCTTATGGTCTACAATCCGACCCTGGATATATTGTCCGTTATCGCGTGCTCTCTCTCGTCTCCTCTCCCATATGTGTTAGATAAAAAAGGAAAGATTTCTCATCGCATACCTCTTAAAAACCACGTTTATTCGCCCTTAATCACAGCACAGTCCAATTCAAACAAAAAACAACTGTGATCGTTCCGTGACCGCCGCAAGTCTTCAGTAATCGCTTGCATGTCACCGGGACGCGGCCTGGCGTGCCTTGCGTTCCACCTGACATGTTTCGTCACTTCCGCAACATCTTCAGAGGTGAAGAAGGTGAAGATAGAAGTTGATTGGCTACCACGCAAAGGTGCTCCAGATTCTAGCTGTTCCAGTTTTGATAAATGTCCTCCAGTGTACCTTGTGACATTATATTTTGGAGGATATTTTTTCAGGCCAGTAAAGACTAGGAGATTTTGAAATGTCTTGCCTATTGTGTAGGAAATGAACACCATTAATAACTTCTGTAAGTTAAAAAGAAAATTGATTTCTTCTATGGTGACCTATACTGTGTTCATAACCTGTTACCCTATATATGCCAAAAAAGACCTCTCACTGAAGTACACCTACAGTAAACTTAGGGGCAGGGCCGGGACAAGTGTGGGCAGAAGGGGTGGTTTGCCTGGGCACTGTGGTATCATGTGAGGTGGGGGGGTGCCACAAGGAGATTGGGGGGGTATTAGTGTTGGAAGGGGGAATTTGGGGGCTGCAGGGGGGTAAGTATTGTTCTAGTAGGGAACATATGGGGGGTTGCTAAGAGTGGTGATTTGTGTTGGCGGGGGGGTGGGGGAAGAGGATTTATCCTGGGGGGGGGATTTGAGGGGAATTTGGGCTGGGAGGCAGGGAGGCAGGGGATTTGAAGTGGGGGGGGATATGTACTAGGAGGGGAAATTTTAGGCGTAGAGGATTTGTGCTAGGAGGGGTGATTCTTTTTTTTGGGGGGGCATTAAAGCTGGGGGGATTTGGGGGATGGGAGAGACAAAGATTTCAGCAGGGGCAGATTTGTACTGGGGGGTGGGGGGGTTATACTTAGGGGTAAGCAAGAAGATTAGTGCTCAATGTTTTTGGGGGAAGTTTTTGGCTGACACAGAATGTTCATACATCTTGGGGGGGCAGTTTGGCATGTTTGTCCTGGGCTCTAGATGGCCTTGTCCCGGTACTGCTTAGGGGCAAAGGATTACTGGACATTTCCTATTTGAACTTTACAAAATTCACCTATAATTTTCAAAAAAGGATTTGCCCATCATGTTTAACATCTTTCACTCATCACCAGTTGTATACAACATTATAGGGAGATTCCAATAACAATCTAGATTTGCCTATCACCTTTAAATTTAACAAGATTAGCCCATTGGCAGCCGTATACAATAAAAAGAGAGATTCCAGTAACAGAATTCATCTATTAGCCATGGCATTACACATGGGGTGAATGCTCTTTGAAAATGATAGGCAAAAAGGGTGACTCTTCTTTGAAAATAATGGGTGCTTAGGGGTAATCTTTGAAAATGATGGACCAAAAGGGCAAATCCTTTTTGAAAATGATGGGTGAATAGGTTGAAATTCTCTGAAAATGGTGGAGTAGAGCAGTAGGTTACACTACAGATGTGACTGTCCTAGGCGCACTTAATTGTTAAATTTTCTTTGGAATATAAATTGTACAGCACTTTCAAAATAAAATAACTTTTATAATATAAACCACATATAGTAAATAAATATATTTCAAAGAGAAAATATGCGCAAACAAAGTGTGAGTCCCATATATTGAGGTTGATTTCCGGAAAGCAAATAGACTGTGCACTTTGCAAGAGCAGTTGCTCCAGAGCTTAGTAAATGAGCAGAAGCTCTGCTGACTTCCATCATCCAATCAGGTGCAAGAAAAAATGCTGTTGTTTTTTTTTTTCGTGGCACATGATTGGGTATTCTTTGCCAAATTAAGCTTTACCTCATTTGCTAAGCTCTGGAGCAACTGCACTTTGCGTAGTGCACAGCTTATTTGCCTTTAGTAAGTCAACCCCGCTGTGTGATCACCCAAATAGTGTCCATATACATATTTCCACATATAAAAAGTTCATAAAGATAATGTGAAATCCACTTTTCAAACACCAAGAATATCCAAAACTCGATCTTTGCTTTTCAAGTGTGCTCACAAAATTCTTACCTGATCTCAATGTCCACCAAGCTATAATGGTTATAATGCACTCAAAGGGGTTGATTTACTAAAGGAAAATAGACTGTGCGCTTTGCAAAGTGCAGTTGCTCCAGAGCTCAGTAAATGAGCAGAAGCTCAGCTGACTTCCATCATCCAATCATGTGCAAGCAAGTATGCTGCCTTTTATTTTCCTTGCACGTGATTAGGTATTCTTTGCAAAGTGAAGTTTTACCTAATTTACTAAGCTTTGGAGCAACTGCACTTGCAGGGTGCAACTTCACTTTGCAAAGTGCACAGTCTATTTGCCTTTAGTAAATTGGTTGATTTAAAGGCTTCATGGCTCCAGTGGGTTAAATGCATCCAAAAATGGAAACTTTCCACCATAATACAGCCACACGCTGGATCTCATAATTCTTCCATGTTATCACCATAGAAAAAAAGAGCACTCTCGGTAAGGTATTACCACTAAATATACAATTTATTTTAAAACCAAAGTGTGCAATTACAAAGACTTTTCATATAGTAATCATCGCAAATACTCCTGCACAGCAAATACCATCAGCCTGGTGCCCGGAATCTGCGCACGGTGACGTCATGTCCGAAGGTCCTGCCCAATGCAATTTGCGGCAAATGGCATCATCAGGGGATGCATTTAACCCGCTGGAGCCATTACCCTTTAAGTGCATTATGACCATTGCAGCTTAGTGGTCATTGAGATCCTAAAGAAATGACCACACAGTGTTCAGCATACATTTACCTCTAAAGGGTACCCTTGAAATTTGTCAGCATCTGCAGACACTTGCAATGTGTTTCCTATCCATCTAGAGGCATGCACAGTGGTTCTTGTCATTTCTTCCTTGATGGTTGTGATGAGCTTTTGTCTGTTTGTGAGTATAATCACCTACTTTTAGCCTTTTAATAAATGGAATCATGGTTAACACATTAGGCTGGTGCACCCTCTTTTGTCTTTCTGCATGTAGATGACAAAGTGAGTCCAGGCAAAATGTCACCTGCAGAATGCCTTCTGTATGTGCTTCATCATTACAGCTGTCTGTATAAGGTTGCTTTTTAGGTCCATTTTAAACACTACTCACTTAGCCAATCATAAAAAGGAAATGACTATTTATTGTTAGTTCCTTTGCACTCGATTGCGTGTTTAGAGTGAACACAGGTTCATTGAGCTAGGTAAAAATGTACTCCATTAATCACCTCCAGTGTCTCTACAACACGCACTACAACACCTGTGTAGCTCTTCTTAGTGACAAATGATCTGGTCACTAAGTCAAAGGAATGGAAGATTTGTCTTTCTTTTTTTTTATTTAGATGTTGATACCTTGGTTTAGAAAAACCCTCTTTTTACAGGTGGGCAATGAGTACTGTTTACCAACCACCCTTAAAAATGTCTACACTTGGAGAAGACAGAATTGCTTTAGTGTTCCATTCCTGCCTTGTTGCATCTGGATCCATGCATATCTTTCCTTTTGTTCCCAGGAGGAGGAGAACTGGCAGTGACAAAATGATTAAAAAGGGCAGAGCAAGATGTGGTGGGGTAAGAGCCTGTCAGAACAAAAGCCAGGCAGAAAAGCACCATAGGTCTACTATTGTATACTCAACTTATAAAAAAAACTTTAGCTGAAGTTCCACTTAAAGTGGAACTATAGGCAATTTTTTTTTTGTCATTTTTGGATAGAGCAAGTCATGGCTATAATCCTTGTCAGATTTTTTTTTTTTTTTTGCATTCTCTGTCCCATTGTGGAGATTTACCTTCACTTCCTGTCCCATAGCCAAACAAGAAGTGAGAGGAAATGGAATTTCCTGGCGCCTCCATGGCAGCATACAGATGATAGAGCTCCGCCTCGACTCCTCCCCTAGGACCAGTGAATAGCATAAATTAAAGAGGTAGTACCTCCCCCAATATTCTCCTTTTTTTCCTCATACCTCTGATCAGTGAAGATGACAGCACCAGATCCATACCTCTGCTGATGAAGCAGTTCCGCCGGGTTAAGCCTCTCCCGGACGCAGTCCCTGTTCTTGGGCCGCTATTAGCGCTAAAAAGTCAGGGAACCCCTTCTGCGGATCTTTTGGGGTTTGCAGTGTTTCCTCTCAGGAACGAAGTCTGCCATGTCACAAGGTTTGGTGTATGCATGTGAGGAAAGCCTCAGGATCAGCTTTTCTTGTTTCCAGGTTTTCTGTTTGCCCCCTTACCTTCTCTTCTCTTTTCTTTTACTTTTACCTGGTCCCTTTAAAAGTTTTCTACTTTCTGTCTCCTATGTATAAGGGACTGAAAAATCGCGATTATCGCCGGGTTCTTGTCCCTGACGCAGGCCCTCTCCGAATTGGGCCGCCTTGACGAAGTAGTCGTCTCCATACCTAGACCACGACAGTAGAAGTGACTAGTCTCCATACTCCTTTTTTTCCTCTTAT
>BLSH010438892.1:444809-455294 GCA_018402905.1 Glandirana rugosa | reverse complement strand
TACCTACGCCGGAGGTCACCACTGCCGAAACAAACGTCCATTCAAAGTGTATTACACGATCATACGCTTCGTGTAATAAGAAATGAAACGTCAAGTCGTTTTCTTTTTTTTTTCTCTGTCGTAAATGAAGGAAAAGTTCCTCTAAGTTGGAAAATTAAACAGGACAAATGGTAATATTAACTTTCACTTTCATTTTATTTTGAGGTTTAAGACCCAACAGGGGTCTTTTCATTCCCCTTTAGAAGGTTACCCCTGTGATCATGACCACTGGACCCCAAGGGGTTCTTTTGCCTTTTAACATATCACTGGTCCTAGGGGAGGAGTCGAGGCGGAGCTCTATCATCTGTATGCTGCCATGGATTGGCACCAGGAAAGGAAAATTACGGTAAGTATGATACAATTTTCCGTTTTCTTGGGGAACCCCAGGTCACCAGTACTAGTGTCCCCATTGGAAGATTTCCCCTTACTTTTCTGGGGACAACCCAGAATTTGGAGTTTTATTTTACTTTCACTTTCAATTATAATGGTAAACAGGACAAATTAAAAGGTTGAATCTCCTTGAAAAGGAAGTAAATGCTGTCTCTTTTTTTTTTCTTTTGCTGAACTGCAAAGTAAAGAATAATGTGCTTCGCATACTAGCACATTATGTGAAACTTACCTGCAAACAAAGCCGTCACCACTGGAGGCCGCATCCATCTTCACCCGTCTTTCTTTCCCGGGTCTGCGGTCTCTGGCTGCGGAGCCGCATGATGTCACTCCCGTGCGCATGCCACCGGTCACGGCACAGGGCTCTGAAGAAAGGGCACAGGTCGCCGTTCCTTCAGAGCGAATGCACCGATGACGTAATCGGCAGCGCATACAGTAAATATCTCCTAAATGGTGCAGGTTTAGGAGATATTTACAGTACCTATAGGTAAGCCTTATTATAGGCTTACCTATAGGTACAAAGAATACAGGTAAGTTTACTAATCTCTCTAATCTCTCTCCATTCTATCCAAAACTGAAAAAAAGGGCTTGCCTTTAGTTATTCTTTAACTATGTGATGCGCAGTAATAATTTTGTTCCTGGCTCTCTCAAGGCAAGTCTACCAATATGCTTATATTAACGGAATCCAAGTGACCCTTCATGTGGACTATCCTATATATTATATATATATATATATATATATATATATATATATATTCTATATCTCAGCAGATATTTCACAGGAAAGCTGGAAAATCTAGTAACATGAATCTGAAGTGCAATCAATAACATATAGAACACCAAGCAATTATAGTACAAGTGACTTTCTGGTAAATGTTGCCATGACTTTAATTAGAAGGCTAATGAAAACTTTCCATGTTACTATGTGTAGGGCCATCAATCAAATATGAGATTTCCAACTTTCTTGAAAACCTATTTAAAAGAGACACTCATCACTTTGCCTTTCAGGAGCATATGATCTCCTCATGTGTGACTATGTTTAGATCTAGCAGCCAATTGCAAAGTATAATCACCAGTGGTCTGACATCACCAGGACCTCTACAGTGGGTATTATTCTGCTGGCTGCTATGGAAAAAGGAGTGAGGGGGGTCGCTGGAAAGGTATTAGCGGGCTGGGGTGCCTATTTACAGACACCAACCCTAAATGGACAAAATGAAAGTGTCTATTTAATTTTCTTGGAAGGAGATGTGTTGGTAGACCCAGAATTTCGGAAAGAACCGTGCATACCACAGTCCTTAGCTGAACTTTTTGACTAGGTGAGTCTGTTATCCTCAAATCAAAACTCTAAGACTTTGTTTGAAGCTAAATTATTTCAATGCGTAGATGTAACAAAAAATAAATACATTTGTTCTAATTTGTTAAGATATTTTATACCTTGTGAGCTAGGGTCAAATACACCATTCTCTACATAGGTAAAGGATGATATTGAATTTGGCTGCCTGGCAACAATGATTGCTTTAAAAAAACATAAATACCATTAATAGTAGGAATAACAGTGATGTACAATGCAATTTAAAGGGATACTGACATTTTAAACCAGTACAGAAATAAAGTCCAACTCCACACATTTTTTTTTTATGTTTTATTAGGGCTCGTTTACACTTTGCTTCAAAACGGGGCGTCAGACAGGCGTTGTTAAAGCTCTCTTAAGGCCAGTCAAAGCCCATGTCACTAAATAAAATGGTTAGCTTACAGTCCTTTTTACACCTTGCATTGGCTTAGCTGCGCTTCAGCTTTGCGTCAAAAATTATGCACGTCTAGCTTTAGCCAAGCCTCTCCAATGCCTCCAAAGCTTGTTTGAAGCTCGCTTGAAGCACCTGCGGCTTTTCAGAGGCTGTAATTCAGCTTTAGCTTTGCTTTGTTTTGGAGAAATTGCAGGTGTGAGATATCAACAAACACACAGGGCATTTACCAAGCTTCAGCAAAGCTTCAAAAGTGCAACACTGAAGCCTCGTCGAAGCCTTGTTGAAGCCTCACTGAAGCTTCTTCGAAGCAGCGCCGAAGCCTCAAAACAGCTTGTTGAAGCTGTATGAGCTTTAAACTCCTTGACGGTATTCCCGAGTGTGGCTCGGGGTGAGTTTTCACTGCAAATAGCGGTAACCCCGAGCCACACTCGGGATTGCATCGCTGGATCCAGGCAATGTTACTTACCTTGTCCCCTGGATCCAGCGATGTCCCCCCGCTGTGTCTGCGGGCTGTGTCCTCCGCCCGATGCCTGTGTGATGCCAGGCTCCGTTCCCTGCGAGCGCCACATCGCACGGGACGGAGCCTAGCGGGAAATTCAAAAAGTGAAACACACAGTAAACATACAGTACACTGCAATCTGTAAGATTACATTACTGTATGAAATAATTTCACATCCCTTTTGTCCCTAGTGGTTTGTCCAGTACCCTGCATGCACTTTTATATTATATATGTCATTCTTTCTGACTGGAAAATTGAGAATGTCCATGGCATAAAAAAGCGTCCCTTTACATCAAAAGCGGTTTTTGATCAGCTAGAAAACAGCGATAGTAAATAAGAATCATTTGCAGAATTGAGTGATACTGATTTTGGGGAAATTTATCATCAGACACTGAAAGTGACGACAGGGACAATACTGCAACTGAGCAAATTTCTGTGTTTTTGACTAGATTACATTATTGAATACATTTTATTATTATTTTATTATTTTTGATAATTATTTATAGTTATTTATTATATTATAATTTTTTTTTTCATATATATTATAATTTATGATTTAGTTGTTTCAAACTTTATCATACCCGGGATGTCTACTAGCCTCTTGTTTAGACAGATTTAAGTGAGTTATGCCTAATAATTACAGGCCTACAATATAAAACGCCAAATTTCCATGCAAAATAATCGTACCGCTTTCAGCACCAAAAATCTGAAATAATCATACCGCCAGGGAGGTTAATGAGTGTTGAAGCTGAAACGACTGTAAACTAGCCCTTAGAGGTTAGAAGAGTTATTGGATCGGTGGCCCCATTTGTGACAATATTGCTCACATTCTTTCCCTGTGCAGTCCATAAAAGACAAGGATGTCAACAAGTAATATAAAAACATTGTCACAAGCTTTAATCCTTCCTCTTTTCAAACACTTCCTGGCATGACGAGACATAAGGGTAAATTTACGCAATAGTGATATGAATGGCAATAAAACAACCTGAGGGGAGGCCCTAACCTTTCCCTACTCTATTCAATACAAAATAAAAAATACTTGCTAGGGTTGGCCCGGTCTTCTGAGTATAGTTTATAGGAAAGTCAACCTTTGTCACTCTAGTCCTCTAGTTCTCAACTAGTGGTACATTCAGGGCTGCTGATAGAAATTGTGGGGCCCCATACAGACTATTTGACATGCCACGTATTAAAGCCATATTTCGCTAAAAATATAATAAAAAAATTAGCAGAAACAAATACAACATAATTTGTAGAATTCCTGCTAAATCTAAAAGATAAAACTGAGTTAATAAATAAAAATGTACAGGCTCCAGGATCAGAGGGATAGAGGGAGGGAAAAGAAAGTTAAGCTCCATGCACACTGGGCTTAAAAAACTCCAGTTCACTTGGCAGAAAAAAAATGCTCATATAGAACTTTGTACAAAGTTTAGACAAGTTTATGAAAACCAGAAGGGTTTTTTTTCTGTCTCTTAAATGTTGAGCTTAAAATATGCCTGTAATCGTCCTAATGTGTATGGACACATAGGATAACATTGAGCTTCTTCTACAGGCAAAACACTAAACTCCTGTAGAATCAACATTTTTTTAAGCCTGTGTGCATGGAGCCTTAGAGAGATAACAAACTCCAGTGCTGAGAGGAGGGGGGCCCGCACAGGGAGGGGCATTAGTGAGGGACGATTGTCTCTTTCTTAGCAGATAAAAGCTTGTAGCAAGGGAGAGGGAAGGAGAGCAGCTTTTTCATCTGCTGGAGGAAAAGAGACACAATTGTCATCTGTCACTAATCCCCCCTGTGTGCTCCGGGCCCTCCACAAGAAGGCTGGCTGTACCCCCCTATCAGCGGTCCTGGGTACATTTACCTGAAACATCACTTCTGTTCAGGGGATGCTTTTACTTTTAGGGCCAAGCTTACATCTCCACTATGCAGTAACATGTCCACATTAATCATGCTAGGTTGCAGCACAGGTGCATTGCTTTAGCTCATTGGGGTGCCACACCATTGAAAAGGAAACCCAATCTATGAGTACATTTATCATAACAGATAACAAATAAAACAGACAACAGATGGTGGGAAGTATTTTTATAAAGGTTGAACTTGGCCCCACTCAATCTTCCCTCAAAAGCCTCCTTTTTGGAACAGATCCTGGAGACTTGAAGGGAGCTTCTGTAAATTTCAGGAGCCAATTATAATCCCCTACACCCTTAAAAACACCTCAAAACTACCTTAAAGTTGATAAATACATTTTGGACTTGATAGCCACATCCAAGCTTAAACTCCACCATAGAACGGTCTGACTATAGTCAGATACTGACCCAACCAATGGACTTTATAGGCCCAATATAGGAGACCACATATAATTAGAAAACATAATAGGTTTATTGTTCAACATTAAAATACAAGTTAAAAAAGCAAAGGCAAAATGCCTAGCAAAACATCCAGATTATAGTGTCACATGTGCTCTCTTTAAGGGTACTGGAAGTCCATCCATATATAGATACAATTAAGTGGCAATTTGCAATAACTCTATGCTTCCAGTAGCCAGGTCTGCCAGGTCAATATTTTGCCAATCCTTGGGGCACCAAGAGCCCACAACACTGGCAAGGTAATGGAGAAATGGATTGTTATGGTACACTGGGGTAATCAGGTACACATAGACCAAGAAATGGTTTGTGTGAAAGGTGTCAAAATGTGTCCAGGTGCTGAGGTAAATATTCAAGGGGAACAAACTAGTCATCAAGTAGATGCAATACATCTGGGCATTGTGTCCAGGTATCAAAGGCCAATTGTGTTCCAGTAACCACCACTAACATTCACGCTAACCGCCAGGCCGAAGTTGAAGAATATACAGCTTATATTTTGCCTTTAGTGGTTCTTCCTTTCTATTTTCATTACAAATCTTATCTTAGACTCAGTGACATCATCATTGGGTTCAGTGCTTCTCTATGCAATGCAGGCAGACCATGGCTGGTAGGAGGGACCAGCATGGCATAGTATATAGCTTTCTGAAAACATAACAGCACCCTGCACTTCTCTTAGGAGCCCTAAGCTTTGATACACGCAGTGGGCTGGCTCTTCAGAGTAGTTATGCATATATCAAAATACACTTATGGGCAGATGCCAGTTTGGAGAAGCATGGGCAAGTCTAAGCAGGCATCATTTGCATGCAGACTGCTCTAGGTAACATACATAGGTGAAGTTGAGTCCCCATGATTGAAAGAACTGAAAACCATTGAATGAAAGGAATTGGCCAAGGCAGTCAGGCCAGGGAGGAAATAAGTATAAGCAATTTCAGTATTCAATTTCAGCAATTTCAATTTTCAGTGCTCCTTGCTGTAAAGGACAGTTATAGGTGGGGGCAGTGACCTTTTTTTGTATTGTTGACATATTGTATAAAAGTGCGTGAATACGCAGAGAAAAATAAGTGGGACTTTAAATGAAGCGAGGTGGTGTATAACAGTATTTCATATCAATATTTATCAATAAATAATATGGAATACTAAACTTTATTGATGTATACCTTTTTGAATGTGTCTACCATTAAAATCATGAATTTTACCAAATCCATCATTATACTGTTATACACCACCTTGCTTCATTTAAAGTCCCACTTATTTTTCTCTGCGTATCCACGCACTTTTATACAAGTAAATAGGGATGGAAGTGCCCGGCCTTACCAAGCCATTAGTTTACTTCAATTAAAGTCCCAATATGCCCCGCTCCCCCCTTTTCCTCCTTGTTGACATATTGGTCAGGCAACGCGCTGACACCTTTGCCGCCATATTGCAATGTGCTTGGTGTTTAGTGTGCTCCTGTGCCTGTAAGGAGGGGTGGAATCCCTCCAGTCATCTGCCCTCCATCTATCCATTAAAATGCATGTGCTTCCATTGTGGAGCCTCTTATAAGTAAGAGGTAGTGTCAGCTGATAGAGGGTGCCTTGCTGGGGTCTGCAGCTTACGTATGCATTTGCAAATGTGTGCAACAAAACCCCTGTCTTTAACGCATACTGTTGGTCGCAGGCTTGTCAGTATGTTGAGCTTGGAAACTCTTTGGTTTTGATTGACATGCATCTGCCCTTCCGGTGCTACTTGCTGTAAAGACCAGTTATAGGTAGGGACAGTGAGCTTTTTTTTTTGTATTGTTGATATATTGGTCAGGCAACGCACTGACACCTTTGCCACGATAGTGCAATGTGCTGGGTGTTCAGTGTGCTCCCGCACCTTTAAGAAGGGGTGGACTCCCTCCAGTCATTTGCCCTCCATCTAACCATTAAAATGCATGTGCTTCCATTGTGGAGCCTGAGGTATGGTCTGCAGATACAGGGTGCCTTGCCGGGGCTTGCAGCTTACGCATGCGTTTGCAAATGTGTGCAGCTAAACCTCTATTTTAAAGCCTACTGTTAGACAGGTCAATTTGGTTGGTCGCAGGCTGGTCAGTAAGTTGAGATGTGAAATTCTTTGATTTTGTTTATCAGTAGAGGAGAGGAACCTGTTCAACTGTACAATAGGTAAGGCTGGAGTTCGGCTTTAATTTCTACAGCATTGACTCCAATGCATTCTGCCAAAATGGCAAAAAATTGCTAAAATCTCCTGACTTTGACCAAATTGTTTGGAAAATAAAACCCCTCGCTTCACTCATCCCTACTCTGCATCTTCTAATCACTTTGACTTGTGGTTCTCACTGAAGGTTGCCTGTGCATTTCTCCATCCTATGTTCAGTCTGAACTGCCCAGGCTGATTACAGGGTTTCTTTAAAGGGTTGATGCATTCCAATGCTGATGCTGCCTCCAAGCAATTGATACGAGCTTACAGAAAGGATTAAATTGTTAGTTGCAGCTTTAGAGAACATAGCAAAAACATTTTGTGTACACTGATATGCACATCACTTAACTGTTCCCAATTAAAAGTACACATAACCTTTCACAGAACGTTTTCCACAATTATTTTCACCTCTAAACTGTCAGCAATTTCTTTGCTCGCAGAAACCTTCTAAACAGGCGGCACATTTTAAAGATGTCTGCTTTCTACTTGGAGTTTCTATGGTGATGACTAGCTATGGTTTTAGGTTTGGATATAATTACAACAATGTGGATAACTTAATAATATTTTTGAAAAGAAAATTCCTCTGTGTTCTGTAGCAATGAAATCAACATTTGTAATCTATATACAGTATCTCACAAAAGTGAGTACACCCCTCACATTTTTGTAAATATTTTATTATATCTTTTCACGTGACAACACTGAAGAAATAACACTTTGTAAAGTGTAATGTAAAGTAGTGAGTGTACAGCTTGTATAACAGTGTAAATCTGCTGTCCCTCAAAATAACTCAGCACACAGCCATTAATGTCTAAGCCGCTGGCAACAAAAGTGAGTACACCCCTAAGTGAAAGTGTCCAAATCGGGCCCACTTACCATTTTCTCTCCCTGGTGTCATGTGACACGTTAGTGTTACAAGGTCTCAGGTGTGAATGGGGAGCAGGTGTGTTAAATTTGGTGTTATCGCTCTCACTCTCTCATACTGGTCATATAAGTTCAACATGGCACCTCATGGCAAAGAACTCTCTGAGGATCTGAAAAAAAGAATTGTTGCTCTACATAAAGATGGTCTAGGCTTTAAGAAGATTGTCAAGACCCTGAAGCTGAGCTGCAGCACGGTGGCAAAGACCATACAGCGGTTTAACAGGTTGAGTGCACATGCTCAGCGTCATATCCAGAGGTTGAGAAATAGACGTAGGTGTGTTGCCAGCATTTCTGCAGAGGTTGAAGGGGCAGGGGGTCAGCCGGTCAGTGCTCAGGTCATATGCCGCACACTGCATCAAATTGGTCTGAATGGCTGTCGTCCCAGAAGGAAGCCTCTACTAAAGATGATGCACAAGAAAGGTCAGGAGTACAAAGACAAGTGTGTCTTGCCTACAGTCAAGCATGATGGTGGAAGTGTCATGGTCTGGGGCTGCATGAATGCTGCCGGCACTGGAGAGCTACAGTTCATTGAGGAAATAATGAATGCCAACATGTACTGTGACATACTGAAGCAGAGCATGATCCCCTCCCTTCGGAGACTGGGCAGTATTCCAACATAATAACGACCCCAAACCCACCTCCAGGATGACCACTGCCTTGCTAAAGAAGCTGAGGGTAAAGGTGATGGAATGATCAAGCATGTCTCCAGACCTAAACCCTATTGAGCATCTATGAGGCATCTTCAAATGGGAGGTGGAGGAGCGCAAGGTCTCTAACATCCACCAGCACCATCACCACCATGATGACATTGTGATGTCATCATGGAGGAGTAGAAGAGGACTTCAGTGGCGACCTGTGAAGCTCTGGTGAGCTCCATGCCCACGAGGGTTAAGGCAGTGCTGGAAAATAATGGTGACCACACAAAATATTGACACTTTTGGCCCAATTTGGACATTTTCAGGGGTTTACTCACTTTTGTTGCCAGCGGTTTAGACATTAGTGGCTGTGTGTTGAGTTATTTTGAGGGGACAGCAAATTTATACAAGCTGTACACTCACTACTTTACATTGTAGCAAAGTGTCATTTCTTCAGTGTTGTCACATGAAAATATATAATAAAATATTTACAAAAATGTGAGGGGTGTACTCAATTTTGTGAGATACTGTAATACATATATAGTCTTAGTCCGCAGGTTTCAATATTGAGTTGGCCCACCCTTTGCAGCTATAACAGCTTTAATTCTTTTGGGAAGGTTGTCCACAATGTTTAGGAGTGTGCCTATGGGATGGGGTTGTTTTTCAGGGGTTGAGCTTGGCCCCTTAGTTCCAGGGAAGGGAACTCTTAAGGTGTCAGCATACCAAGACATTTTGGACAATTTCATGCTCCAAACTTTGTGGGAACAGTTTGGGGATGGCCGTTTCCTGTTCTAACATGACTGTACACCAGTGCACAAACCAAGGTCCATAAAGAAATGGATGAGCAAGTTTGGGGAGGAGGAACTTGACTGGCCTGCACAGAGTCCTGGTCTCAACCCGATAGAACACCTTTGGGAAGAATTAGTGCAGAGACTGTGAGCCAGGCCTACTTGTCCAACATCAGTGCCTGACCCCACAAATGTGCTTCTGGAAGAATTTTCAAACATTCCCATAGGCACACTTCTAAATCTTGTGGACAGCCTTCCCAGAAGAGTTGAAGCTGATATAGCTGCAAAGGGTGGGCCAACTAAATATTGAACCCTATGGACTTTGGTGCCATTAAAGTTCAAGTGCAGGCATCCCAATACTTTCAACAATATAGTAATATAGTGTACTTCCCTACACTGCGGTAGATTGTCCCTAGCTGGCATGTGGTAGTTTCTATTACTTTCTTAACTGTAGAAAATGAGTTCCATGCATGTCTTGCAGGTGCACATCACTATCTGAAGTCAATGCCCGATGATGCCTTGTGTTCCATGTGAGCTACAAGCTGTAAGTGGTGGTGAAATGTATGTTAGCATGGAGATCACAAAAAACACACATCCTAGGGTGACAACGTGCTCTGCGTCCTGAGCCCATTCTTTTACAATAAAAAATGGACTACCAGTATGGTCATAGGTTTGAAAGCTGGTATTCTCCACGTCACCGCGGTGGGGGGATTAAGTACGTCCCATGGTCTGCGTAACTAAAGTTACTCAAAAAAAAAAATTCCTGTATTAATCTCGGACTACGAGATTAACCAAAGTTTTTTCTTACCCGAGTCCTGCGTCTCGTGCAACAGTGGGATCCTACACACAAAAAACACTAGAGGTACGATTGTATGTAAAGTGGTGGTGAATGTCGAACATCGAGTGTACCTTGTGTTCCGTAGTAGCCCGTAACT
>BLSH010438892.1:424013-444799 GCA_018402905.1 Glandirana rugosa | reverse complement strand
GGGGTACGTACATATGAATAGTATGAATGATCGGAATAGAGGGACCATGTGCTGTCGCTAGGTTATACTCGTAGATCCCTTGTCCGGGTTCGTGACAGGGCACCTCCTACTGTACACAACTAGGAAGACAAATTCGATCTTGTGGTAAGCAATGGCTGACCCTTATGAAGCAGTCCTCCCGTCGCTCCCTCCATCTGGTCCATTCATATGTACGACCCCCCCTCTCCCTAATACACGTCCGTAACAGTGAAACGGGACTTATCCGTTTCACTGTTACAGAGGAATTCTACTGATAGAAATAAGAACAGTTAGCAGGAGTGTCCACATTTCTATTTAATAATACAGTTTGAAAGCAGATGCCTTGGGTGCATGTGCTCATGAGAATAAAGATAGTCATCTTAAGGAGACATTGTCACTTTGCCTATTCAGGGCAAAGTGACAATGCCTGCACATAATCCCTCTCCCCCCCAGCATGTATACTTACCTGGTCTACCTCCCTCGCTGCCCTCCTGACGAAGTATTCCCAGTCGGTAACGAATGGTGTTCTAGCTTAAACAGAAGGATCAACACATGTCATCCTCCACGGGACAGTGCTTGGGCCTGTTCCCTAGATGCTCATATTGGATCGCTGTCGTGTACCAGGGAGATAAGGCTAGTAAGTATGATAAGTATACATGCATGGGGTGCCATGTATATTTGCTAAATTCGAAAAGTGGCAGTTTCTCTTTAAAACAGACATAAAAGCACAGTTGGTGGCCCCACCACAAATATGAGCTAGTGCAGAAAAAGCCTACGCTGTGAGGGTAAAAATAAAAAATGGTTTCCTAGCACTTTCTGGTAACCGGGTTCCTAGGCAGCCCACTGTCTTCCAATTGCATTTTAGGAGACTGATATTATCAGATTCCTCCCCTAGTCTGTCCAGTGATCCATGTAATGATATCACATACTGGACACACGAAAACTGGCAGCCATTTTGTGCAAGGTCAGCCATGACGGTTTTAGCTTAAGACCTCACACTTTTCTCCCCCTCCCTTCAGGTTAGGAATTCCTGGATCATCTTGCAAGGCCCCAAAAGGTCTGGATTTGTTTGCCAGGCCTGATCATAAACAAATAAACCAGATCTATTAAGCGATAGCACAGGATGCCTTGAGATAATGAGTGTCATAAACGAGAGGCATTCAGGCAGATGTGACCTTCTCAGAGACCCCTAATCAATTTTAAGCTTAGGAATTCACCCATGTTTCATAACTCCAGACAGGAACGTGTCATCTTAATAAAAAGTACATAGTTGAATGCGGAATTGGACACTGAACAAATTGAATCCAAACATTGATAAGTCCGATCATACGAGGAACCCCCAATAGTTTCTTTTCCTCCTAGAGTAATGGATTAGTGACAACCTGTCTTGTTTGGACTCATTTTAATGCAACTTTCATGCTGAGCTAGAATTCCTTAGTGTTGGGGCTGCACCGTGATCATGACATTGATACAGAAACTTGCATATCAGGGATGGTTGTTATTCCACGGTCTGCCCCGGACAGCCCATGGGCCCTCCTTACCCATGTGAGTGGCCAGGGGCATATGGCCCTACCCCTTTGCTTCCAGAGAAAAAGGGAATAGATCGGACAGTTCGCAGTTCTCACTTTACCATCAAAGAATGAACATCTGAGAACCTGTGGACTCATCGACAAATCTCTGGTCAATCACAGACATTCACTGCAAGTATATTTCTCCCTTGCCTTCTGCCTTATCTCTTTGCTGCTGTATATTATGTCTCGTATTGCTTTGTAGCACCATTTTTCTGTAAATATTTTATCTGCACCAATTTTGACCTTTTCATTATTAAACCATATTCTGAAAAGTGTTAATCTTGCCCCTAAAGTCCTTAATCCAAGCTATAATGAACCTGTTCCTTTGAAGAGTGCTACTGTTTAGGATAAATAATCGGAATAATCCTGTCTGTGGCAACAGCGTGTGTTACAGGTGATTATTCTAAAATCCTAAGTTGTATTGCTAAGATCTCGGGTCTTCTGGCAGGTATCCAGAAGTGGTGGCAGTGAAAGGGTTAATCGCTTGAATTATCCCAGTAACAATTGCTCTCAGGCTGTTGGCACTTGGTGGTGGTCCCACAAGCTGGAAAATCTTTGTGCTGGAAGCAGCTGAGAGTGGCATTGTTGCGTTAGTGACAAGTGTGGTGTGAGATCGGGCGGTCCTCTGTCACAAGTTAGTGAGAAGGGCAGTGATCTGATACCCACATTCGTCACAATCCGCCTTAGTTTCAAGTCGAATGCCAGCCAAATTTTTGTTAAGATTTTGTATAGAGTGGGGAAGACTTTCTGTTGGGTTTTCATCCTGCCTGTGATCCCACTGGGAAACTGCTCCCACAAAAATGAGGGGTATGGCCTTTACCGCGACAGGGAGGCAAAAAATGCAGTAAAAGCATTGCCAAAAGTTCTGTTTCCCCATCAAAAATGTCTTTGTTTTTGTCTTTTTTGGCTAAATCAAAAGCCTCAACAGGCTTCTTGTTTCTCTGTTATACCATATTTTAATGGCTTCTATCTCATGTCCAGGCAAACCTTAGTCTAAAAATGTCAACCTCTTATGAGGGGTCCTCCGAACCTCTGAAACTTTGAAAGAGTTTTATGACTACTAAACTTCATATTGACAATAAGAAACTTAGGACGCTCTGTTCACTGACCGTCTGAAGATGCATCTGGAAAGCAAAGAGCAGCTTAGGACAATGGTTATCAACCACAAAGGTGTAGTTTCCCTCCTGCTGGGCTGCAGGGACAGCTGCAGTGTCCTCAACCTGTTGCCAGGGTGGCAGAGGGGCAGCGAGCACCCTGTGCTGAAGCACTGGGTGTTCAGCGCCAGGCATTTCTCCATTAGGAATTACGAGGAAACATTTTGGATCAATGCATCCCTTGATGCAGAGTAACAACAGACCTGCTATTGGCTTGCGAACCCGGGCCACAGAGACTCATGTCACCCATCAAATGACCTGGGAGAAGAAGTTTACCTTTCTAGCAGGCACCTGTACTGATAGCAGGTCTGAAGTATTGTAAGTGGGGGAGGTGTGTCGGGGTATCTTCTGTATTTAGCCTTTACTTTGCCCCCTGGTTCCCTAAGAACCTTAAGCTATCTCTAGAATTCCTCATCTCCCACAGTGCCCCCCAGCTAGAGTTTCCTCTATCCTTCCACAGTGGCTCACAGTGACCCTCAACCTTTCACAATGCCCCTGGGAGTGCCCAATCCCTACAGAGCCCTCAAAACTCCCATAGTGACCCCAACCTCCCACACTGCAGACCCTCTCAAAACTCCCACAGTGCCCCCTCCCTCAGCCTACTGCAGAGTCAGCTCCCTATTGTACACCCAACCTCCAACCATATCCCACAGTGCCCCGTCAACATACTATAGTGCTCCACAACCCTGGCAGTGCCCTTCAGTCTCCTATAGTGCCCCCACAAAAGCCTTTAGTCCCCTGGAAAGCCCCCAGCCCCCTCCAGAGACTGTCCCACACAGTTACCCCCAGCTCCCTTTAGAACCTTCATCCCCCCCAGTAACATCTAGCCCTGTGCAGTACCTTCCAGAGCCCCTTGCAGACTTCAAAGCCCTCTATATTTTTCCTCCCAATGAAACATCGAGGCATCTTTTCCTCTTACTGAGCACTAATGCCAGAGTGTTCTTTTGCCTACTGACCAGTTTAAGTGTAAAAATTTGAAATTGCTGGGCTCTGGTCCCACTGCTGTAGGGGTCCAAGGGTACATGAAAAGGAAGAATTTGGGTGGCACTCAAACTGGGATACTGACGGATAAACAGAAGAATAAACGGTAAGGTGGAAAAATTGAAACTTTGGTACTAGTTCACACCAAAACAAGCAACGACACATTCCCACACCCACTCTTTGGCAGCAAGTCTAAAAGCTGGTGTTAGTATTCTATGACACAGGTCACTAGTTGTACTTAAATGACATTTTATAAGTATTGTCGGGGTCAAAGCAGTTCATATGGTAATTTAGTAATGCAAAATGTTTTGTTCAGGAATTATCTTATCCACCAGTACTAAGATGGTAACAATGCAGGGAGATGAAAGGGAAGTTAGGAAGGCAAAAAGAAAAGGAAGGAGGCAAGGAAAGTGGGAAGGACTGAAGAAATAAAAGAAAAGGGAGGAGAGGAAAGATTAAAAAAGGGAAAAAAGGGAAGGAAGGAAAAATTATTATAACCACATTGACAGTACAAAAAATGTATTTGAAAGTTTTAAAAGATATCATTTTTGAACTGTGCCTTTTTCATATGTCTTCCACAATGTTTGATATTTTGGATGATATTATTAAATCAATAATTGGCAGATAATAATTAAAAGCTGCCCTCAAAAAAAAGCATCTCCTGCCACATCACAACATAAGAGTAATATTTTGGCAAGGCACTGATCATTTCTGTAAAATTAATACAGCATGTTTATTTTCAAATGTAAACTTATATCATTGGCAAAAGGAAGACAATGGAGGAATGCACTTTCATAAAGGAGCAAAAAAGTTGTATGGTAATTAGTTATAATTGTAATTGGATACATGCTTTTGTAAACCATATAAACCACATAGGCGTATATATGCAGCGCCTAGAATCATAGAAAAAAGGTATTTATGTGGTCTTCTACAAGCAAAAAGTTAATCTCGCTATATAGTAACACAAGGTTTATAAAGCAGTATGGTAATCCTCAGAAATCCGCGATGTAAAGGTAATGGATGTAAGCTTACCAGATACTGGTAGTACATGCGCGGGGGTCAAATCCAAACCGGATGGTCACTCTCCTGAATAGCTGGTGGCGAAGAAAGGGGGGAAATCCAATCCCAATGTAGCGTATCCGTTTATTGTGTCGCTTGGGGGATCCCTCAATCCTATGTCGTGCTGGATCCTGGTGGAATGCTCTATCCAGGGGAGGACAATGATGGGGAAGAGAATGGCTCCAAATCTTCACATCTCCATCACAAGGGGTCATCCAATGTATATCACAAATCTTGGTTGTTGCTGACTGGAGACACACAGCACCAGAACACCAGAGGCCTCTGTCAGTACCTTTTACAATATAAACCACATATACTGTACCTTTTGCAGCTTTTTTAGAGGAAAAAAAAATTGTCAGTTTTTCTTTTTTTTCGGGCCAGTTCACACCATAGAAACGGAGTCCAGGTGCGTTCCAGATGCTTTTCTGCATGCACGTTTTTGACACGTTTTTGATGCATTCCAGTGCGTTTTGGTGTGTTTTTGATGCAGTCCAGTGCATTTTCCCCTCTTTTTTTCTGAACCTTAAAGGACATGTGTGTTCCAGTGCATTTTTAGTGTGTTTAGGTGCATTCCGGTATGTTCCAGTGCATTTTTGAAACATTTTACTGCGTTCCAGTACAGTCCAGTGCAGGAAAAATGCAGCATGTTCTACTTTTTTTCTGGAACTGGAACGCACTGGTGTGAACTATGCTATTGGAAGGCATATAACCTACTTTCCATGCATTTTTGATGCATAAAAATTGCACTGGACTGCATGTGGTGTGAATTGGCCCTTAGTGTAATTATTCAATCAGGAGACTAGCAGTCCTTATAGTTGTCAGTTGTCTGGGGTGTGGTCAGATTTTAACACAACAGTCAAATCAGTCTGTATATGCAGTAAAGCATGCTTGTTATAGTCACTGTGGAATCTAAGGGGTTAATCCTACGCATTGTGTAAAAAGGCTGTTTGACCCTGTCTTCTCTGATCCTTCCCTTCTTCCACTGTTCCCAAACTATCTCCTTATAAAACAGAGCCTTGGGGGCAAGCTGCACATGCTCAGTTTGGTGTGTATTGCTACAGAGTTTTTTTTTTCTTGGGAGAGAGCATGTGATCAGCACATGGCCAATCAGCCCTGCCCAGAGAGAGTGTTAGGGGTCTTGCAGCCTCATAGGACAGTCAGAGTAGAATTTAAACCCCTCCTACAAGCTGTAACCAGACACTGACAGCAATCACAAGACTGTTCTAACTTTTTCTAACATTTTTATTTACTAAAACTATTACATTTCCATGTTCTGTGTACTGTGGGAGACCAGATTTAGTTCATGCAGGGTCCTGGGTTTAGTAACACTTTAAGTTAGCAAAGGAGTGTGAGTTCTTTTTGGTGTGTCCTTGTGATGGCTCCCCATCTGCCTCCTCACCACGTAAGAGTGTCAGGTAAAGTAGAGTTGCTATTCTAATGACCTTCCTGCACTTAGGGTAAAACATTTGTCCCTTGAGCAGCTGAACACACAATATCCCCCCAGATCAGGGTTTCTCAACCAGGGTTCTGTGGAACCCTAGGGTTCCCCCAGAGGTTGCTATTCTGCCTCTCAGATAAGTTTCCACTAAAACCATTGATCTTTTTAGCTATCTGTAAGATGGTGGGTATTCCCAATGACCACAAGAATAAAGAGCATTCCCTGCACTGACCATCACACTAATGTATCATGAATTGTAGATATAGTAATTTTTAGCAGGGGTTATTTGAGGCCAGAAAGATATTTTAAGGGTTCCTCTGCGTTGAAAAGGTTGAGAAAGGCTGCCCTAGATAATGATCAATATAAAATAAAAACTATAACATATACTTAAATATAATACACATATACTGTGTAAAAGCATATAAAATAATATGTAAAATAATAAACAGCTATGCTCAAATTGCCTTGTATGCTATACAAAAAACATTTTTTAAATAATATCAGTGTGTTTATAAAATTCCATTTGTGATTGCCAAATTACGTTTCCAATAATATTGCTATTCCACTTTTTCACAATCAATTTTTCTTCTACTAATGCTATAATGAACTTCCTTCCTAATCCACAATCTGCAATATCAAATTTCCATAGTGATGTGATATCCTTGCGCAATATTAATCCTTTCCCCTCTTGCATCTGCTGGTACTACTAAACACCTACTCCCTTGTGCTCTTCCAACACTCCAGTGTCAAAACATTTACCAGAACTGCGTACCCCTTAAGTTATTAAGTGGATCTGGAAGTGCTTTCTTTAGTTTATCCAGGGTCTCTCTGCTCCTCTCCTCCAATTCCTCCTCAAAACCACAGACCCCATACATTAGCAAACCAGATAGTAATCATTTATTACACCCAATTGTTTACTGCATTCTACTACACCTCCTCTCCAATGTTAAACAGCCATATAGTGAGACAGGGAAAATCCACAAATAGTGTAATCCTGCTTTTATTAAAATAAATGTAAAAAGATCCAATATGCACTTACAGGTACAATATCCTATCCAGCAAAGGTAGTAACAACCAGCCCACTCTTCCTGGTACGGCCTGAGGAACACAGGTGTGCATTTTGGATAGTGGAAGCAACGTTATGGCAACTAGCCCATCCAATGCGTTTCATCAGTCTAAGGACATTGCAGGAGTGGTGTATTGTTTTTGTATTTTAGCTGCTCTCTTGTAAAAAAGGCAGAAATGTTTATTACCTGGTAATATCTGCTCAACAGTTTACTATTATTCTTATTTGATAATGCAGGAGCCTTTCTCTGAAGGGTTCATTTTACCTAAAATTATGTTTCTATCAGTGGTAGAAATTGGTGGACTGACTCAAATAGCGGCTTTGCCTGTATCAGGGCTCAGGAGTAAGATCTGTCATGGCAGAGTTCTGCCCAAGCTATTCAAGACATTGCACCATTGTGCTCCATTCTGTGCTATGTACAATAAGTAGCAACATCAAACAGGAGACTTCTTCTAATGACCACAGCAGGTGGAAGGTGCAGTGATCCCACTGCTGGAGTTCTCCAAAAGATATATGCCCATGGATTAGTCAACCTGCTAGCAGTCACTGAAAACTTAAGTATATATTTTTTTGTGGACTGATTCTAAACCCTCTGTGTTACCAGTGGTGGTATTGGATCCCTGAAGATTTGGTGTCTAAAAAGTATCAGGTCCTCACTAAACATTCAAACCAGGAGATATGGGTTTTATTGAGTGATGCTCCTACTTGTGGTCCTTGGATATTTACCACTAATGACAGCTGATATGCATAAATAAGTCATTCAGGCTCAGGCAAGGTCATCATGGCTGGTGACAGACAACCAGGAAGGACCAATCACACCATGGTGAGGACAGACAGATAAACAACAGAATCCTGAAGACCGGCAAGGTCAGTGCTAAAAATGTTTCCTGAGGCTTGGATCAGTGTAACAACAACTGGAGACACACAACAAACATAGTATCATAACCTGATTAACTGCAATACTTGTAAGTTACTGTAGATGGCAGTAAACATATCAAGCTCTATAGGGTTGGTTTGCTAAATGTAAACAGGTTGTTCACTTTGCAAAGAAAGTTGCACTTTTATAGGGAAATTTTCTCAGGGCTTAGTGAATGTGGTGCATTTTTACTTTGCAAGGAATGCCCAATCATGTGCAAGGAAAACTTCTATTGCAAAGTGAACAGTCTATTTGCCATTAGTAAATCAGCCCCAATATCTCATAACATCTACCTTATTTTTTTTTTACAAATGTAGGTGCTGCAAGATGTAAAGGACAAGGAGGGGAAATTATCAAAACTGGAGCAGCCATAATCTGGAGCAGTTGGTATGGCCACAAGTTAGTTTCTATCTTTAATTTTCAAAATCTAACTGAACAAGCTGATGATAGAATCTGATTGGTTGCCATGCACAGCTGCTACAGATTCTGGCTGCTTTATATCTTTAGTCTTTATATCTTGCAGATCTCTTGAGCTTGAGCACAGCGTGTTGTAGCACCATCTTCACCATCTTCAATAGTCATCTTCAATAGTCATTTCCAGCTCTGATTCATTTGGTAATGTGCTGTCTGGTATGTTCAAGTGATGCTAAAGTCTCAAATGTTTTTGTTTTTCTTTTCTTTAAAAATAACAAACATGTCATACTTACCTCCTCTGTGAAATGTTTTTGCACAGAGCAGTCCAGATCCTCCTCTTCTCTGGTCCCTTTTCGGTGCTCCTGGCCCCTCCCTCCTGTTGAGTGTGCCCACAGCAAGCAGCTTGCTATGGGGGCACCTGAGCCGAGATGCAGCTCCATGTGTCTATTCAGACACGGAGCCGCGGTTTGGCCCCTCCCCCTCTCTATCCTGATTGGCTAACTGACTTTGATTAACAGCAGCAGGGGCCAATGGCGCCACTGCTGTGTCTCAGCCAATCAGGAGGGAGAGTCCCGGATGGCCGAGGCACTCGTGCACATCGCTGGACAGACATGGATTAGTCATTTTCTTTCATTTGACCTGGGGGCTGTGGTTCGTGTATAACCAGCCTTACTATTGGACTGGCTGTGATATGGAGATGAAGTAATGTGTTCATATTCACCCTCTGAAAAAATCTGTAAGAATCTGAGTTGACAAATTGTGGCCCACCAAGTGGTGTTAAGTAGTGCATCTATCTATCTCCAAAATATCTGAATAATAGTCAACTATTATTAAGTAGTCCTGTTTTGGACTAAGATTAAGTCCATGCTCAGATTTTGTAAAAAATGGTGTGCTATAACAAGTTGAAATTCGTTTTTCTGTGTAAAAACTGGTCACATTTCTGACATTTAGGATGGGTGGACATTCCTTTTCTATCTGCTCTGTTGGTTAAAGTGTGTGTGATGGAACGTTATCTGGCTGAGCATTTTGCAACAGATTTGCCCTAAAGCAGGGATTGGCAGGGAGTGGCCGAATTTCATTCCATGTATGAACAGGGTGGTTGTACAGAATTCGGTCTACCAATTGATTTCTGTACAACCACTGTTGGATCTTTGCCGCTTGATCGGCGCAACTGGCTAGAGCTGGCAGTGCTGATCAGTGTATTCTGACGGTGGGGAAGTCTTCCCACTGTTAGAATACAAAGGCTCAGTGGGGAGGTTTCGCCCATCCACCTCGAGTGGGTTGAATTGAAAAAATATATAAATTACAAAGGGTGCAGCGCCAGTCAAATGTCCTAAGACACAATTCAAATGAGATCCGTCAGGAATAGATGGTGAAATGGTAAAGATGGTATCCCAACACAAACAAAAATGGAAAGGTGTAGAGTGCACTCGCTACCACCATGCCAAAAAGAGGGGCAATCCTGCTTACCAGATTGTGTTGACCTTTAAATTATAAAAAGTCAGAAACACATGCGTGGAATTATAGAACAACACCCGAACTCCTGCTGTAAAAGCCTCTCCAAATCTTTCAAAGGTTCGGAAATCCCGATCACAGGGAGAGGACTCGTGAAACCAGCAGTGAGTGTATGCACAACAGCTCTTTCCCTTTGCAGCTCTCAGATGTTGGCACAAAACAATTTCCTTTACTTTTCAGTGTGAAAGTAAGTGACAGCATCTGATGCTGTGACTCCTGCTTGCTGCCTATGCTGGTATTCTTTAGGAGCTTTGGCCAGTCCAAAAGGCATGCATATCCACCGGTGTTGGCTAAAGGAGGCAAAATTTAGTGAGATAGTTGCTGCTTGTATCGAAATTGACTTATTAGAATCCAAGACTGAAAACACCTTTGCTAGACTTGGCAGCACTTCCTCTATAGTAGGCATTGGGTAATGTGAAAGTTTAAGTGCCCTGTTCTAATCTTTTGGATCAATACATACTCACAGCTTGCATGGCTACTTAACTGCAACCGTGTTACTTATTAAGGCTGTTGGCACTCCTACATTTTGGAGTACTTCAAGTTTCTCTATCGATTCAGTTAATTTCTCTCTTTTAGTTAAGCCTTAAGAAGAGCTCTAACTTTACGTGACTGATGCTGCACTGCTGTCACAGTTGTACCCAACTCCAAATGATATTCTCACTGTAGACATCCAAGTCCATGAAACAAATCTTAGACAGTTGAATTCTGCTCTCGTGATAGGGGTGGACTTTGTAACTGTTTTAGGCTTAGCATGATCTGTTAACACATTGTGCTCACAACTATCTGCTGAAAGAAGTGTCTTGTGGATACCTTTGACAAATTGAAATAAATGTCTACAACGTATATTTTTTATTTTATATATGCAATGCAAATGACACTGTTCCATGGGTGTCATTGTACCATTTTAGTTTAACATTACTCTTCTGTAGTGTAGATTTTCTAATCATTTTGCCATAGCTTTTGTATGTCATAAGTAGGCAAGCAGCCCTACAACCTAGCTTGCAGAGTATTTGTTTGCCTATTTGTCTGCCAGTGCTGAGCTCTAGTGGTACAAGCCACTGTGATTCTGTGATACTGACTTATCCTTATTGATGTGTAAGGCCTCATGCACACTGCACTTTAGCCCTGATGCATGAATAAAGGAGAAACTTTGGCTGCCTCTGAATGCTGCTGCTTCTAAACTCTTTTAAAAGTGTATATGTGCATGGACACATACTGGTCAATTCACTAAGAGTTAAATAATGGCTAATAATATGCGGTAAAATACCACATGCAGAAACAATTGTGCAAGTGTTCAGTTCACTAAGAATTTGGAGTTAAATAAAGAATGCGACACTTCGGGTCTGGTATGGATTTTAAGGGGAACCCCACGCCAAAATTTAAAAGACCCTTATTCAAGCATGCAGCCTGGCAGGTCAGGAAATGGGGGGGACGAGCAAGCGCCTCCCCCCTGCTGAACCATACTTGGCCATATGCCCTCAACACCCCAAAGCACCTTGTCTCCATGGCTGTTTGTTGTGGGAGTCTGTTGGCAGGGGGCTAATCGGAATCCAGGAGCCTCCTTTAAGAAAAAACACACACTTTTGACAATTCTTTTATTAAAAAATAAAATTATAGGGTCCCCCCAATGTAAATTCACCGCCAATCATGCCGGACCCAAAAAGAAAAAAAAAGACCCTCCCGCCATTGGTGAAAGCTGGCTGCCTACTGCAGGGTCCGCCATCTGACATTTCCTATATAGGTAAGGGATGGGGCCACCTGGCTACATCACCTGTGGCCCCGCCCCTTGTGACGTCACCAACCCAGCATTCACTGGTCCATGATGTCACAAGGGGCAGGGCCACCAGGTGACATCCCCCAACCCCCAGGCTGTTTTTTGACACATACCACATGTGAAACCACCAGCAAAACCCTGGTAGTAATTATCACATGCTTTTTTATTCTCTGGTCCATTTGTGAAATGGACTTAAGAGCTTTTTATGCGATATTTACCGGCACATTTTTTTCCTGTTAAATACCGCATAATTGTTATTTTTTTTGTGAATTAGACTTTATCTACCGCATGCAATCATTTATGCAAATGAGTAACAAGATACCCATGCGGTAAACATTAGTGAATTGATCCCATAGGCTTTTATTGGGGGGATTATAAAACAGAAACAGCTGCTTCTAGTTAAATGGGTAAGCGTATGTCAAAAAACTTCCCATCAGCTACCAAAACAACAACGATATACAACTAAATATAATTTTCATTTTATTGAGGGGAATGCTGGTGCTTCGAAAAAAATGCCAAAAGCCCCACAGATGTCCGTTTAGAGCAGCAGTGTGCTTGAACCCTAAGAATGAGCACCAATTCCTCACAGCTTGTTTTCTCCCTCTATATCCATTTGTATTATTTCTCCTTTTGTCTGCCTACAGACTCTAGCAAAATGATTGCATTTCTTTCTATTTACTGCATTCTTCCCATGAGATGTACAGTGCTCTCTGTTCTTAGTATGACTACTTCCACAATATTCACATCTGATTCTTACACCTTTGTTGACTTGTGCTCTCATACTTGGCTTGTGATCCATTGTGGGCTGTGTTTTTACAGTTTAATGTACAGTCTCCATCTCTGCATAGCTGACTTGCATTATTATTTGAAGCTTTGTGAGTTAATGGCTTCTGCACATGTCTGTTGTTTTTTATGGGTTCAGCTCAGGCACCCTCCACTTTTTCTTTCATTGCTATCTCCAGGACCAAGCACTATTCTGCCTCTAATGAGTTCATGCAATGCTCCATATTCCCGTGTTACAGCTAGCTGCCATGGCTTTGTGACATACAGGTCTATAGTCTGACTGACCTTGATCTATAGTAATAAATATGTGTCTGCCATATTTATGTTTCAGGCAGGCACAAATGACTCTGCAAGACATTTAGAGTTTTTTTCACATCTTACTCATTTTCTGATAGTGTAGAGTGCTGATAAATACACAAGACAGTTTCTCTCCATCATTGAGTCCAAGGAAATCATCCTTACTTTGGGGCCTTTTATGTTTAGTTTGGTGGCCTTCTTATAATCCTCCTATTGTGATCAAAAGAAGGCCTGGGTGTCCTGCACAGTCCATAGCATTTGGAGCTGGTAGTTCATCTGTAGCCATTTCTTTCCTCATGTCTGCTTAGATGTGGAGACAGTATGAAAGAAGCCTTTTTTGGGGTTGATTTGCTAAAGAAAATAGTCTGTGCACTTGGCAAAGTGCAGTTGCAAGGGCAGTCCCATGGCTTAGTAAATGAGGTAAAGCTTCACTTTGCAAAAATACCCAATCACGTGCAAGGAGAATAAAAGAAACAGCTTTTTGCTTGCATATGATTGGATGATGGAAGTCAGCAGAGTTTCAGCTCATTTACTAAGCTCTGGAGTAATTGCTCTTGCAAAGTGCAACTGCACTTTGCAAAATGCAGTCTATTTGACTTTAGTAAATCAACCCCATAATGTCACTTTTGGGCATTAGAGGATAAAAAACATTAAAGTTCTTCCTGGCTTTTGGCACCATATCTAATGAAGCTCAGACTAGTGTAACATCAGCAACTTTATTGAGACTCATAATAAACACGGTCAGTCCGATTATCTGCAGTACTTATAAGTTACTGTAGATGGCAGCAGGCATTTTACTTACCTGATCGCTGCATTCCCCTATGCTCTGGCAATGGACTGTTTATCGGCAATGGGTCCTGCATTGTACTCATAGCCCAAATGTCCCTGATTTAGAGGGACTGAACCAAGTTCCCCTGTCACTTTTTCCTCCTCATTGATCTCTCTTTTTGGTCTGATGTTTATACCTGTATAAAGAAATGTACTATTTAGCTTCCAGAGGTGTTATACTACAGTAAACCATACATCCAAGCACTAAAATTATTGAATTTGTAGTTTAAAAACCCAGTATAAAGAAAAAAAGTAGTGAGGAAAAATCACTTGTGGGTTTAACCAATCTTTTTTTAGGTATCAATTCTTCATGAAGCATGTAACTTGCAGCATCAAAAGGATGTGTCCTTGGCATACTTTATACTACATGGTGTCCCCATTTCTTATCACAGAAAGTTGGGAGGTTTGTGCACTTGATGTCAGAGGGCATCCAACAACTGGGGCGTAGGGGAGGAGAGGCTGCAATGACCAGTCAAGCATCCTGGATTGAGTGTGTCGGCAGGTATTAGTTCCTCTTTATTTGTAGCCCCTCCTGTGATGATGCAGTGGGCAGAAGTTAGTGCCCCTTTATATGCCAACTGTGGACCCAGTGGAGTTAAAATATGGGAGCAGGACATCTCTGATCAGCAGGATGCAGGGCTGTGCTGGAGGAGAGAGAACCCTCTGCAGGACTGGACAGGTTGGTCAATGAGGAGATATTGGGGACACATTGAGAAACCTTGCCACCCCTGAAGGTCCTGTGGATTGGTTAGGGATTGCCACAGGGCCTAAGGGGAGCACCTCATGTGTATGGAGAGAACACCCAAGTGGGGACCAAGTATGCAAGAGTCTGCAACATCTGGGATGATGGCTGCAAACGTACATTGTGACTGTGTGGAGTGTTCTGTAAGAGACTAATGGTAGAAAGTCATGTAATGGAGGTATTGGAGGTATTGTGTTCTGCACTGGAGACGTCTATTAGAATGTCATGTGATTGACTGCTGTTAGCCAAAAAAGATGTATTGGTGAATGTGCCTGAATTGTGTAGTAAAGCATTAAAATACTGGACTGGACATTCCTTTTATTCTGTTTAACCAGCCCCTGACTGGGAGTATGTGAGTGGGAAGGCTTCGGGCATTCAGGAGAAGTGTGACACATTATGGCGGAAAGTCTCCAAAAAGACAGGTAGGTTACTATCCCATCAATGAAGAGGCGGGTCAGGACCTGGGCTAGCATGGCACGAACCACTGCCCAATATGGGTCCCTTACAATGAGGTAAGAAAAAGTGCTTTTCTTAGTCTCCTAAACCTAAATGAACATTTGACCCTTGCAGTTTTGGCAGCCAAGGTGTGTGCCTAGACTAAGGCTTACACTAGCAGCAGAGCTTGCCGCTCCTTTGAAAAGAGATCCATGGTCCCAAAAACCCTCAAGAAGATTGTTAACATTGTTTTTTATAACTGTGAGAATCATTGTAACTAGATCGTGAAAATCTCCCGTGGTCCAGCTTGAATTATTAAAAGGCCAAGATATCTTGGATCATGATCAATGAATGTCTTTTGGTACCATCATATGATAAGATGCCTACGTTTGAAAAAAATGTGGGATCCTTGGATCCAATGCTTTATGGGTGCTACATGCTGAAACATCTCTACAAGGATCAATGAGGGTTCTTGCCTCTACTGCCTTTCTTTTCTCCTCTCTATCCTATATTTTACCTTGTTCTCTGCATATTTGGAGAACCTCCTTAATCAAAAATTGGTTGTTTAAAGTGGTTGTTAACCCACTAATAAAATTTACAGCATCCTCCGATCGGCGCTTACGTGATCCTCCGCCTCTTTCGTCTCTCGGCCTGACAGCTGCAGCGGGCAGGGCCGAGGATCCCCCACTGACATCGGTCAGGAGGGGAGGAGGAGAGAGGCGGCCCCGCCTGTTGCACTTGTCAGGCCGAGAGAGAAGGGAGGCGACGGGTCACGTGAACGGCGATCGGCACTCTGAAAACAGGTATATAGCTGCATTTTTTTATAAGGCACAGACACAGGAGCAGATTACATTAATAAACAGAGAGGATACTGTAACATTTTAACAGTCATTTCAGCAGCAGGAGGGGACAGGGTGGGCATGGAGCTGAAAGGCAGGGAGGAGAGGTGGAGAGGATGGAGGAGAGCACAGAGGAGGACAGAGGAGAGAGAACTGATGACGGAGGCACGTAAACTGACCACGGAGTCAGAGCTCAGCAGCCATGATTAACCGTGGACAGCTTACTAAGGGGAGGGCAGAACCAGGCTGGATCAGTCAGGTATTTCAGGCATTACAGGGGACCAAATGACAAAGCACAACCATTGTGCTGTATAACATGCTTTAAAGGAACAGGATCTTTTTTTTTTGTTAGGTTAACAAACACTTTAAGGTTCTGTATCGTACTGTATATGGACAATTCCTTGGAGTCCTAATTGCGCTGGTGGACTCTCAGGGTTTGCTAGCTCATGTTTGGATGGACTTCAACTTTAGCTCCCTGAATAGAATTCAGGGACCAGTACTTCCTTTATATCTCTTTCTGTTACGAAATACTTGTTTGAACTTACGACCAGTTGACAGTCTGTTGTACTTTTGTACCTTTTTTATTTTTATTGACAAAACTACAATAAAAACATTGGAAATTAAAAGAGATCCATGATGGATCCCTTTTCTGAGACATTCAACAGGCAATATGTTGCCTCCTCACCACTTGTTTTAACTCTCAAAATGCTGACCAGCGGAGCTGCAACATGTGGCTGCAGGGCAGTTGCAGGACCATTCATTTGAATTGGTTGCGCTTAGCAGCAGTACCGTCACTGTCACGGGGGGATTATTTTTGCCATGGTTGGCTGCCTTTGCAGCTTAAGGGAGGGTGCTTGGTAAAAATGCAGCTGAACTGCATGCATTTACTATTTTACTTTTTAGTGTAAAAAAGCCCTAGGAGTGCCCAGCTAAGATGGGCAGGCGCTGGTTGAGAAGCACACGATCCAAGAGCACAGTACCACCCCTTCCCTTAGTGAAATGAGTGTGCATTTGAGGGTGATACCTCACATACCCTCTTAAATGCCAGTGATTCAATGCCACCCTTGGGCTCAGCCTTACAATTCCACACCTTCCACCAACATGACATGTCTCTGAGTTATCTCTATCTATTCATAACTGCAGTATTTTTTTCTCCTTTTCTTAGAGGTGGGAAAGATTGAAACAATTTATTGTAAATGGTCTAGAGCAATTTCAGGCATGTGTGAGCTGATGACTAATCCCCATTCCTCTTGTAAGTGAGCTCATTTAGTGAAAGTATCTCACACTTTGCTCATACGACGGCAGGATTTTACATGTGAAAGTGAAGACCCGTTCACCCACAGCTGCCAAAATAGACAAAAACCAGGGGGATTTTAATATCCGAGTAACCTCATTTGTGAATAGCCCAGGTGTGGCTGTGTTTATCTTGGAAGCTATGGCTTACACATTCAACTCCATAAATCCTAGAAAAGCTGTAAGTGCAAGCATGGGTTAAGTAACTTGGAGAATATTGAAAGTAAACCTAACCCTCTTACAAAAAACACACAGGAAAGGAATTTCACTGGCAGGTATTTCAATGTGGTAATCTATAGTAAATAGAAGAAAAATGTCCTATTGGGAAAACCAAGGTGATGACTGACCTGCCAAAACAGTATCTAAGGCAACAATAATACAAAAATGCAGGGATCTTATGATGTCTTGAAGTACCTGTGCTATTCTTCAAAACCTTATAGAGACTCCTAGGATCCTAGACCATACATGAAATCTCGAATTTACTCTGAAAAATATATGTAGCGCTACCCTCGTGAGGGCCGATGGTAGAGTCTGTACCCCAGTGATTGCCAGTCCTCCGACACCTCTGACACACCGGGTTCTGATATTTTTTTACCAGTTGACACCATATGACAATAAACTTACACGATGCAGGTGAAGCAGTTTAAATCTGTTTACTGTGGCAAAAGTGGCATATAAGAATGCATAACATAAGACTGTACGTCTTAAGAATTGATTTGTCTAAAACTATATAGCACAGTATGCAATGTGACTATGCAATATGGAAATTTCTATTTGGCAAAACCAAATACAAAGAATTACAATGCAATACAACCTTATTAGGTCACTGTGGCCTATGTGAACAGGCAGCAGAGAAGCATGGGAACTGATACTTAAAGAGGAAGTAAACCCTGATGGGTTTTACTTCCTCTTTATTACACTGCAACGTAAAAGCATAATGGGCTAGTATGCATCGCATTTTAGCCCATTATGTGGCACTTACCTGCATTGGAAGCCCGCGATGTCCCCGCTCCAGGCCGCGTCTTCTGCCCTTCTTCCTTCCGGGGCCGCAGACTCCGGCTCTGTGACTGGCCAGAGTCGCATGAGGTCACTCCCGCACATGCACATGGGAGCCGCCAATTGCGGCACGATCTCAGTGAAGAAACGGCACGGAGGCCATTTCATCACTGCGCATGTGCCCGATGACGTGGGCACATGCGAGTACACTGTATATCTCCTAAATCGTGCAGGTTTAGGAGATATGCAGGGAACCTACAGGTAAGCCTTATTATAGGCTTACCTGTAGGTTAAAGTGGTTGTCAAGGGTTGACAACCACTTTAATAGAACTATGTCAGGCCGTTCCTCTCTGTTTCCTCAGCCCACAGGCACTTAACATAAACAACTGACAAACATTCAGCAAACTGTTGAGTTTAAATAGGCTGGCTCCTTTAAGCAGAGTTCCAGAGAAATGAGAGCAGACCCCTTATGTTAATTAACACTCAGTCACTTGTGAAGATGAGGAGAGGGTAAAAAGGGGGGTTAATGGCAACCCCAGAATCCAGCAGGTCTTCAGCTAGCACTTGGAATATGATGAAGAGAATAATCCTTGATATAATAGCAAAGCAGACTTAGCTGGTAGGTAATTAACCCCTCGGAAGATACAAACTTCTCCTGTATGGCATCAGCGTAAGTGATCACCATATATGCGGTTTCACTAATATTGTATCCACTAAGACTGCCAATGACAGGGATGTGAGCAAAAAAAGATGTCTGCATACAGTGTCTATAGGAATCACTAAACTTGCATCAAGTAACACTACAAGTATCAGAAACTCAGTCAGAGACAATGGTGTCTATATGCAGTGTCTTATAGGATTAAATGGGCAAGTGCCCGCTCACCAAAAGTGTAACAGAAGTTGCTGGTAATGATGCAGATGATGATGAGGATTCTTTCAGGATCTCCCTCTGGGTCCTGGCTCAGGGAATGGTGTCTGACCTCCGTCACACCGTGCCATGGCCTACCCACATCTGAAGTGTAGTGAAGTGTATCACTGAGGGATCAGGAAAAGCCTCCGTACCACTGTAGATCGGGAGTGATGCTGTCCGTAGATGTCCTTTCCTTCCGGTTACATCAGTAAAACTCTCGCCTGTGCAGGCCGTGATTTTGGCACAGCTCACACCGGTACAGAGCTACTTCTGGCAGATCCAGGACGATGTTCAAAAAGCGCCTAAACCAGTGGGCCTAACCAGTCTTTTTATACCCCCCCCCCCAGCAGTCCATTCCTCTCTACTAAGTGGGGGTTGTAGTTCAGACCAGTCCTGCTGGCATTGAAACCCCATCCTTCTGGACTACACATCCCACAGTGCTTTTCTCTGCTCCAGTTTCTGTCTGTAGGAAATGACACATGGAGTCCAAGCCAACACTAGAGGGAGATAGCTCCACATTAACAGCACTATATACTATTCCTGAATTGCAGGCATAATAGCCAGCTCCTGGCTACATTTGCACAGATATTTATTTTAGTACTTGATGGCCATGCTTTCTACTTGATATTTAACAGCTGAGAAGGTCTCAACCAGGAAAAAACCTAAGATTTAGATCCATTTCACACTATGAATTAAAGTAATGCATAGGGACATATGGAGCAGTGCAATGCAGCAAAATTAAATTAGAATAATACTCCAATGCACCTACACAGTGTACCTGTGCTTTAGCACATCACAATTCACAAATGTGAGCCATATGTGTGTTGCTGTGTGATGCATTAAAAAAGGTACATGTTTGTTAGGGCTCATTCACACTGTTTGAAGTGGTCTGCAATAATTGCAGTTGACTGCTAGGGCACATATAAAGCAATTGTGTACAACAATGCTGGTGTGATCAGTGGTGGCTCGTGGGTTTTTTGGAAGGGGCGCTCAGTTGGGGGGGATTTAATGTCACTTCATTGACAGCAAAAACAACCCCCCCCCCAAAGGTCCAGCACTTACCGCGGGAGGTCCAGCTGTGTGTCCTCCTCCTTGTAGGGCAGACTCGCAGCGGCGGCTGCTGTATTCTCCACTGTGTGTCCTCCTTCGGCAGACACAGCGGTGGATCCTTCTCCTCTCCTTCTCCTCATTGTGCCTCCCTGTCCTTAGCACCAGGCATCCAATGGGATCGCCTGGCACTTTTGCCAATTGGGAAACAGGTCTCACAGACCTGGCTCCTGATTGGCGGGGAGGCACTGTAATGTGAAAATAGTGAAAATTAATTCGCTATTGACACTCACCTGGGTGGGATCGGGACGCAATCTCTGCGCCCTGATCCCACCCTATTTTGAAGCCTATTAAAACCTCCGGCTCTAATCAGGTTCTTTAAGAAAAAACACCCCGTCCCACCCCCGCCATAGGAATCCATGCGTCCGGTGTCCTGAAAGGGGCCAGGCGCATGGATAGGGGGGAGGCGGTAGGGATGGGGGGGCGGCACCTGTGCGCCCTTAATGCAAGGGCCGCCCCTGGGTGTGATGTGTGGTGCGGTGCACTTCTGATGTGTGCATCTTTCTGCAGTGCGCTGGATGGTGCTGCATGTCACTGTACTAACACATAATGCACCGCACTGCTGTACAAAGCCATGAATATATTATAGCCACACACAGGGATATGGGCTCCTGGACACTTGATCATCGTTCTGCAAGTCCACTGTAAGC
>BLSH010438892.1:404394-421883 GCA_018402905.1 Glandirana rugosa | reverse complement strand
TCAGTCAAAAAACCCGTCGTGTACAGTTTCTCCACGTCTCTGACCATCCCTAGTGGTAGACGAAGTAACTTATTGATGATGTCGATGTGACTGGAACCACCACGTCGAAAGAAAAATAAAAAAACTTATCTTTTTTTTCTCTCTTTCTGTCTGGAGACGTCCGTATCATGGGTCCTTACCTTGAACGTCGAAACTCGTCATTGGAAACGTATTACTTGACTCCTACGGTAACAGTAGAGGGAGAATTTTATGATTGACGGTCCGACGGTACGACTCAATGTTTTTGATGACCTGTTTCTGAAAATGCTAGCTGAATTTTGAGTCACTGACCCAGAACAGGTGAGTAAGAAAGTCAGAGAAAAGTCAGAACTCCATATCTGCTTGTTCTGGGTCAGTGGCTCAAAGTATTGAAGAATGAGGCTCAGCATGGCAGCCTGGCAGTTAGTATTTTAAGAGGGAGATGACAATGGCATCCTCAGTTCATTATGCAAAGGTTACTGCTCAAAGCTGCAAGTTCCATTCCTGGGTACTATGCCTGCAGAGGTCTGTCTTTCTCTCTTTTTTTTCTATTCAAAAAAATAAAAAGAAAGCTGCACCACCAAGGTCAGTGTAGCTGTAGTAGTTATTCAATGAAGCAGATGGTGATCCCTACCAGTCTCTGCACCTCTTTGACATGTGCTGCCCAAAAAACTGACTTAAAGTATAACTAAAGATAATGGTTTTCCTTAGTTTTGGATAAAGTATAGAGGTTTTTACTGTTGTGTTTTACCTCTCTTAGGGAGATTTGCCCTCTCTATTTTTCCTGGTAAAAGAAAACAGGAAGGGGGAAATCTTCCAATGGGGTGACAACTAGGGATTTCCCTCACTTTGGAGGAGTTTCCCCTCACTTCCTGGTATGGTTATGGGACAGGAAGTCAAAGGAAATCTTCCCAATGGGACACATATGGCAAAAAAATATCTGACAGGGGTTATAACACTCCCTTATACTTACCAAAATGTAAAAAAAAGTGTTGCCTAGGTCTACTTTAAAGTGTATGTAAACCCATAATTTTATTTTCAGTCTGTTTGGCAGCATGTTTTACTGTACAGAGTTTTCTGAAGCAGCATTTTTTTATAAATTTGTTGCATTCTGACATCGCTAAGCTACTGCCTCCCAATTAGCAGCAGTGTTGTCAGTTCTCATTTGCCTGTTGGGCTGCCTATCAGGCCAACATCTAATTGGAGAAATGCACGTGGCAGACTGACAACACTGCTGCTTATTGTGAAGCAGTGGCTTAGCGTTGTCAGCCTTTAATAGGAAGTGATGTTACTGGCAGGATCCAGTGGCAGCCCATCCATTAGGGCAGTGGTTCTCAACTCCGGTCCTCAGGACCCACCAACAGGCCAGATTTTAAGTATTACCTTGGGGAGATGCAGACTAGAACACTGCAATCACTGAGCAGCAAATTATATCACCTGTGATGTATTTCAGTTATTCTGCACACCTGGCCTGTTGGGGGGTCCCGAGGACCAGAGTTGAGAACCACTGCATTAGGGGCACACGGGCGCTGCCCCTCCTATCCATGTATCCGACCCCCTGATCTACATACAGGGCAGCTGATTACAATGGGGGGGGGGGTGTTTTTTTGAAGCATGAGATTAGAGCCAGAGGCTCTAACAGGCTTCAAAAAGGATGTTGTGTGATGATAGCGAATTAATATTGGCTATTTTCACACTAAAACTCCTCCCCGCCAATCAGATTGCGGGTCGTGAGACCCATTTCCCGATTGGCCAAAACGGCAGGCAATTCTATTGGACACCTAGCACCTAGGAGGAGGAGAGAAGAGATGCATGGTGGAAGGAGGAAGCCACTCGAGGAGAGGACACCGGAGCCGCTGCCCACAGTCCACCACTGCACCGACCGGCAGGCATGTCCCCATCTGCCCGAGGGGTGTGGGTGGCAGTGTTGCGCCGCCGGCTGCCCGGGGGCGTGCTTGTTTGCCACCCCCCAAAAAAAAAAAACCGGCCGCCACTGGCAGGATCTCCAGGCAGGAAATTTGGCAACAGATTCATAAAAAATAATTTGCTTAAAAAAACGGTATATAGTGAAGCAGGATGCCAAATATACAGAAAATAGATTTGGGGTTGACTTAATGGCAGTCTCAGCGTTCGTCTTCTGACAGTTTTCCATGAAAGTCTGGCGGATATAAAAGTGAAACGCACAAACACCAAATGAAGAATATTAAATGCACCAGCACCTTATTGTAATACACTTATAATATTCATGCCCTAAGTGGGCATTAAAACATAGAATGTAAGACCGTTTGTGCTGGGTATTTATAGAAAATATATAGTATAAGAATTATACAGATGTACAATAAATGTACATAAAAATAGAACACTGGCAATAATCACTATTTCCTGACAGCTGGGGGATCTAAAATTAGGTTTTGTTCTGTCTTCGATTCCTAGTAGACAAATGTGCATATTAGAAAAGCGCAGTGCTACAGATCCCCTGAGAGGCTGGCCCCGCACTCCATGGTCTGCTGTGAAAAGTTTTAGAAAGCAAAGGCACCATTCCTGTGGCTCTCTGCCTCAGAAATTCTATTCTTTGGGTATTTTAGTTTATGCTTTGTAAAGCCGCCTTTATAGCCTCAACCTGCCTATTCATACAGTTCCAAAAAGACTAAAAAGGTTGCTGGTAACGTTGTGGTTCAAATAATGATGCCTTCAGGAGCCAGCGTTGTGTGATTATATTCCAACGTAGACATGTTTTTGTACAATTTACTGGGTGTGAACTATTTATGTAACATGATTTATGTTATGTAATTATTCAGATCAGGAAGAAAAATGTGTTCATTTGCTGTTATTTATGTAGATGAAAGCATTACATGCACAATAAAATGAGCTTACTAGGGAGCATTACAACATTTAGAGGAACATTTGCAGTATGCAAAGTTTTTGCGTTATGTTCTTTCGCCAATGGAAAGAATGGATAAACTATATTTCACTAATAGCAACTTCCTAAATTCAACCGGCAGCAAGGCTTCCTTTACTCTGATATAAATTCTTCAAAAAAAGCATTGGAGGCATTTAACCTCCCTGGCGGTATGATTATGTCAGATTTTTGCGTCTCAAAGCGGTACATTTTTTCACATAGAATTTTGGTGTTTTATTTTGAAGTCTGTAATTCTTAGGAATAACTCACTTAAATCTGTCCAAACAGAAGTCTAGTAGACATCCCAGGTATGATAAAGTTTGAAACAACGAAATCATAAATTATATGTAATAAATAACTACATCACAATCATCAAAACTATTAATATAATAATAATAATAATAATAATAATAATAATAAAATGTATTCAATAATGTAACCAAATCAAAACACCGAAATTTGCTTAGTTGCAGAATTGTCGCTGTCGTCACTTTCAGTATCTGATGACGAATTTCCCCACTAATCAGTATTGCTCAATTCTGCAAGTGATTCTTATTTACTATCGGTGTTTTCTAGCTGGTCCAAAAACACTTTTGACATAAAGGGACGCTTTTTGGATGCCATGGACTTTCTCAAGTTTCCATGCAGAAAAATTGACATATATAATATAAAAGTGCATGCAGGGCATTGGACAAAGCGCTAGGGACAAAGGGGATGTGAAATGATTTGATAGAGTAATGTAATCTTACAGATAACAGTGTACTGTATGTGTGTTTCATTTTTTGAATTTGCCACGGGCTCCACCCCCATGCGACGCGACGGTTTCAGGGAACAGAGCCCGGAAACCCAGAGGCATCGGGCGAGGATTCCGCTAGAGGACACAGCAGGGGGTCATCGCAGAATCCAGGGGACAAGGTACGTCATTTTGCCTGGATACTGCGATGCAATCCCAAATGTGGCTTGGGGTTACCGCTTTTGGTAATGAAAACTCACCCAAGCCACACTCGGGAATACCACCAGAGAGTCTACAAAACATTTAAACCAAAATCACTAAGATGTTACATAAGCTTTAACCACTTGCTGACTGCCCTATACCAGTTTTACTGCTACAGGGTGGCAGCTGTGTGCCAGATCACGTATATATATGTAATCCTGCATGTCCACCTGCAAGGGGTGCACGAGCGCCGCCAGTGGGCCGCTTATGCTGTGATTATTCACAGCAGAAGCTGATCTGCGGGTGCCTGGCACTCCATGTCCACCGACACATGCTGCAAACAAGGCAGAGTTCCGTTCTTGCGGGGGTAACTCCTTGCCAGCCAGTGTCATTAGTACAGTGATAGTGCATATTGTTAGCACTGATCACTGTATTAGAGTCACTGGTTCCCGCAAAGTATCAAAAGTGTCAGTGTCCCATTGTCCCCCGCAATATCACAGTCCCGCTATAAGTCTCTGATCGCCACCATTACTAGTATGAAAAAAATATGTAAAAAAAAATCTAGTATATATAGTTTGTAGACGCTATAACGTTCACATAAACCAATCAATATACACTTATTGGGATTTTTTTTACCAAAAACATGTAGTAGAATATACATTGGCCTAAATTGATGAAGAAATTAGATATTTTACATTTTTTTTATTGGATGTGTCTTATAGCAGAATGTAAAAAATGTTGTTGTTTTTTTCAAAGTTGTCGGTCTTTTTTTGTTTATAGCACAAAAAATAAAATAACGCAGTGGTGATCAAATACCACCAAAAGAAAGCTCTATTTGTGGTAAAAAATTACACAAATTTTATTTGGGTACAGTATTGCATGACCACGCAATTGTCAAGTAAGCTAATGCAGTGCCATATCGCAAAAAGTGGTCTGGTCATGAAGGGGGTAAATCTCCTGGACTTCAAGTGTTTAACAAGTCAACCCCTCCCAGCCCTCAATCCCTATATTAACTTAGCTCAGCTCATAATGAGGATGGGTCAATAAATGTCACATTGCAAAACTAGTGGCTGGCATGTTAAGTTTTCCAACACTTTTGAACATGGCTAAACTTGGGCTGGCATCAAGTAACCACAGTTCACAAAAAGGTAAATATAATTTAAAAAGCTTGATTCATTTTTTTTAATATGCAGCTTTCATTATAGTAATACAAAAAATGCCTATAATAAATAAAAAATCCCTATAATAAATAAAACATGCCTTAGGTAAAGTTGATCCAGGGAAAATCCGATTGCCTCTTTGGGGATCAGGAAGGGATTTTTTCCCCCGCTATAGCAAATTGGATCATGGTTTGCTGGGGTTTTTGCCTTCCTCTGGATCAACTGTGGGTGAAGGATTGTATATGGGATTGTATGGTTATATATATTTTTCTATTTTTTTTTTGGTTGAACTAGATGGACTTGTGTCTTTTTTCAACCTGACTAACTATGTAACTGTGCCTAAACAGTGACCATAAAGGTAACTTGCTGTTATGGGACGACAACTGTATGCCAATTAATATTCTTTGATGTCTCTCTTTTTTTCTTTTGCACCCCAGATAGAGATTATAAGTGGCTATGGCAACACATATTATGTATGTATGGCATTATCAGGAAAATGCTGGAATGAGAGCATGTAGACCAGAAATGGTGGAAACATTTTGGAATGGTCCAGCAGCACTGAGATACAAAAAAGGATAAAAAAGTTAAAAACTTTTTTTTTTTTTATGGAAAAAAATGGAAAACATCTATAATAATTGTTGAACAAATGAAATGTCCTCTACTTACATTTTAGGTCTACATAGGCAAAACATAAAATGAATTATCAGTAACTCCTACCAACACATTGAGATTTGTCTTTCATTAGTTTGACTTCAGTAGACTGAAATCTGGGAGGTTGATATGGATTATTACTGTTTCAAATCATTATTGCTCTTGCTGATGTAAAGTGAAGTTTAAGGCTGGGTTCACATATGTGAATTGGATGCGAGTTTCCCTGCATCCAATTCGCATGACATGCGAGTGTGACGGCTCTCAATGGAGCCGGTTCACACAGGTTGGCACGGCCACGGAACAGATTGCAAAAGGGTCCTGTGTGTGTTTGGGCCCGGTTCAGGTGCGAATTCAGGCAAAAATTCAAACCTGAATTGCACTGGAACCAGTGAACAGTCACACACCGGACCCCAGGCATGAACTTGCGGCCGCACATATGTGAACCCAGCCTTAGGGTCAGGTTAAGTGTTAGGGTTAAGCTGGCCATATATTATTAGGATTTCATTTAAAGAATGTATGAAGGTTCTCTCAATTTTCTAATCATTACTGTAGTGGGACAAATCAACATTCATTTTCAGCTACAGTGACTAGGAAATTTGAAGGAACAGGATGGAACTTTTTCTCGATTGAACACATTTTAACAAGTGGTTTTTCATTCAGAAAGTCCATTCATTCCAAATCTTAATGTTAAAAGCAAACATAAATTGCTTTCAATTGACATCTGTCAAGTCATCGAATTTACTGAGATTTTTAGTACAAATTTAAAAAAAAACATTCATTTGAAAATCAACCAGTGTATGGTCAGCTGTAGATTTTGGGTTAGAGAGATCCTATCGGGTAATTACTCAATTCCCTGCAATATAAAAGGTAATATACTCACGTCTACTGTGGTTTCTTTACTTCCTCTTGTTCCAGCGCTGCAGTCTCAGTCAGATTCAGTCAGACAATTGCATGTCATCTGATTCAACTATTTGTGACCAGATCGGGTGAAAGTCTCACGTCTGCAGTAGTCTCTGACCCTGACGGCTGCTATCTTGTAAAATACTTTATTAGGCAGCTACTCTGATTCAAAAAAGGCTGAGAGAGTGACACTGATGTTACTCCTTCGGTGAGCTAATATTGAGCCAGAGATTAGACCTAGCAAGCCATATATATGTCATAGTGAAATGCCACCCCAGCAATGCCTATATGTAATACGTTTATATTACATATAGTGAAAATGAAAAAGTCTTCCTATGCTTAAATATGAAAAAATAGGTTCCATGAATGGCAAAAAGGGCCATCCTCTCACGCCGTGACACTTTGCCTGCTTATACATGGTCATTTAACATTTTCACAAATACGGACCTACAGTATCTGACAAAAGTGAGTACACCCCTCACATTTTTGTAAATATTTTATTATATCTTTTCATGTGACAACACTGAAGAAATGACACTTTGCTACAATGTAAAGTAGTGAGTGTAGAGCTTGTATAACAGTGTAAATTTGCTGTCCCCTCAAAATAACTCAACACACAGCCATTAATGTCTAAACTGATGGCAACAAAAGTGAGTACACCCCTAAGTGAAAATGTCCAAATTGTGCCCAAAGTGTCAATATTTTTGGGTGGCCACCATTATTTTCCAGCACTGCCTTAACTCTCTTGTGCATGAAGTTCACCAGAGCTTCACAGGTTGCCACTGGAGTCCTCTTCCACTCCTCCATGACGACATCACAGAGCTGGTGGATGTTAGAGACCTTGCGCTCCTCCACCTTCCATTTGTGGATGCCTCACAGATGCTCAATAGGGTTTAGGTCTGGGGACATGCAAGGTCTCTAACATCCACCAGCTCCATGATGTTGTCATGGAGGAGTGGAAGAGGACTCCAGTGGCAACCTGTGAAGCTCTGATCAACTCCATGCCCAAGAGAGTTAAGGCAGTGCTGGAAAATAATGGTGGCCACCCAAAAATATTGACACTTTGGGCACAATTTGGACATTTTCACTTAGGGGTGTACTCACTTTTGTTGCCAGTGGTTTAGACATTAATGGCTGTGTGTTGAGTTATTTTGTGGGGACAGCAAATTGACACTGTTATACAAGCTGTACACTCACTCACTGTAGCAAAGTGTCATTTCTTCAGTGTTGCCACATGAAAAGATATAATAAAATATTTACATAAATGTGGGGGTGTACTCACTTTTGTGAGATACTGTATGTACAACAATATCTGACCAATCCAAATATTTGGCCTCAAAACCAAATGCCCATACTTATCCAAGGAACAATGGATGTTGTCATATCATGAATGTGGGCAAGCACGGTCATCTTACAAGTGGCCATTAGATTCCTGCTTAATTGAGTGGCCTTAGTAGCCTTTGATTGATTCAGGGAGACAACCCACTATCATCGGATTGGGTCTAAGCCCAATCTTAGTAATAATAAGTCATATATAAGCAATTTTAATCTGCAAGATTCCATAAAACAGATGGGAAGTTTCCTCCTCCGGTGAGAAAATGCTAAAAATAATTGCCTGTTTTTTCCTGTCCCATCAGGGGTGCATTTCTGAGCAAAGTTGTACTTTACTGATGATTCTAGAAAAAATAAACTTAGTCTTTTTTTCATTTTCATTCACAGAGTTCAAGCAAACTGTCTCCGAGGATTAGCAAGAACGCTACGCAGATCAGATCTGGGGTGGGGAAAGAGATTTCAATGTTAATAGGCTAAGGTTGTCTAAAACATGTTTCTACTGGGATCAAAATGAACGTTTAAATCCAAGTTGGAGCCTGCCCAGGTGCACCATATCCATTTTTCCTGAAGCTATGAAAAATAATAAATAACATTTATAGGTCCCTCTAGGGCACTTCATAATCATCTCGTTTCCCTTACTTGCACTGAAAAAAAAACTTTTAACTATGAAACTTTTTTTTATGTACAGTATATCTATCTATACTTTCAGTTCCCATGATTATGCAGCTTGAAACTGAAAATGATGGATGTTTTCTAAACGAGCTACAATGGATTATTTTCTAGTAGCATTCCAGATTTTAATTGAGAAACTACCTGCCTTCTGAGACATACCAATAAATTACTATGAGGTATTTATAGTAAAGTGAGGACATGCTTCTGTTCTACTTCTCGCGTTACCCACCCCCAATTCACCGTGGAAGGCATACCCAGCACATACACTTGTACTACTAAACAGCTGGTGGTTACATTCTTGTACTCTCAAGGTAATCACTGCCAAGACATGCTCCTAATTAAAAGTGATTTTCATTTTTAATTCCTATTCCAACCCACAAGGGGTGAAGCCAAACATACTCATACAGTCAAACTGTTACTACAGTATCTCACAAAAGTGAGTACACCCCTCACATTTTTGTAAATATTTTATTCTATCTTTTCATGTGACAACACTGAAGAAATGACACTTTGCTACAATGTAAAGTAGTGAGTGTACAGCTTGTATAGCAGTGTAAATTTGCTGTCCCCTCAAAATAACTCAACACACAGCCATTAATGTCTAAACCACTGGCAACAAAAGTGAGTACACCCCAAGTGAAAATGTCCAAATTGGGCCCAATTAACCATGCTACAAGGTCTCAGGTGTGAATGGGGAGCAGGTGTGTCAAATTTGGTGTTATCGCTCTCACTCTCTCATACTGGTCATTGGAAGTTCAACCTGGCACCTCATGGCAAAGAACTCGCTGAGAATCTGAAAAAAAGAATTGTTGCTCTACATAAAGATGGCCTAGGCTATAAGAATATTGCCAAGACCCTGAAACTGAGCTGCAGCATGATGACCAAGACCATACAGGTTCCAGTAATCCATGTCCTTAGTCTGCTTGTCTTCAGCAAACTGTTTGCAGGCTTTCTTGTGCATCATCTTTAGAAGAGGCTTCCTTCTGGGATGACAACCATGCAGACCAATTTGATGCAATGTGCGGCGTATGGTCTGAGCACTGACAGGCTGACCCTCCACCCCTTCAACCTCTGCAGCAATGCTGACAGCACTCATACGTCTGTTTCCCAAAGACAACCTCTGGATATGACCCTGAGCATGGGTACTAAACTTCTTTGGTCGACCATGGCAAGGCCTGTTCTGCCTGGAACCTGTTCTGTTAAACCACTGTATGGTCTTGGCCAACATGCTGCAGCTCAGTTTCATGGTCTTGATAATCTTCTTATAGCCTAGGCCAGGGGTAGGGAACCTGCGGCTCTCCAGCTGTTGTAAAACTACATTTCCCATCATGCTCCTAGGAGTAATTGTATCCATCAGCCTTGCAATGCCTCATGGGAAATGTAGTTCTACAACAGCTGGAGAGCCGCAGGTTCCCTACCCCTGGCCTAGGCCATCTTTATGTAGAGCAACAATTATTTTTTTCAGATCCTCAGAGAGTTCTTTGCCATGAGGTGCCATGTTGAACCTCCAGTGACCAGTATGAGAGAGTGAGAGTGATAACACGAAATTTAACACACCTGCTCCCCATTCACACCTGAGACCTTGTAACACTAACGAGTCACATGACACCGGGGAGGGAAAATGGCTAATTGGGCCCAATTTGGACATTTTCACTTAGTGGTGTACTCGTTGCCAGCGTTTTAGACATTAATGGCTGTGTGTTGAGTTATTTTGAGGGGACAGCAAATTTACACTGTTATACAAGCTGTACACTCACTACTTTACATTGTAGCAAAGTGTCATTTCTTCAGTGTTGTCAGATGAAAAGTTATAATAAAATATTTACAAAAATGTGAGGGGTATACTCATTTTTGTGAGATACTGTAGTATCTTTGACTCATTTGTCAGAACATAACCTACAGTTGGGTTATTTGATATGAGTGTGTGAAAAGTGCAGTAAAATAGACCTAACCCAGTTATCAAAATCACATACAGGCATTAACATAATATCACATTTATAAACATTTTCAATTTTTGGATGACAACCATTTCCCAATGGTTCCCTTCATTGTCAACCTATCACATACACCATTGGTGGTGACTGCAAGATGTGACAATGAGATGCAAGAAAAGACACAATATGTGACAACATTTATGGAAAAAAAGTAATCTGTTTAAGTTACAGTGTTCTAGCAAACTAAAAGTCATCCAGTTAAGGTTTAGAACTGCTTTAAGAGTCTTAAAGCATATATACACTATATTACCAAAATTATTGGGACACCTGCCTTTACACGCACATGAACTTTAACCACTTCCCGCCCAGCCGCTGCGCATATACTGCGGCAAGGTGGCTCTATTACAAGAATCGCCGTACGCGCTCTATGTATGTATCTATGCAGATGCGCGTGTCCGGCGGCCACAATGTCCACTGTCCACCTGCGATCGCTCCACAGAGAGGCAGAACTAGGATCTGCAGTGTAAACAAAGCAGATCCCCATTCCGTCAGGGGAGTAGAGAGAGATTGTCTGTTCCTAGTGATAAGGAACAGCGATCTCTCTCTACTCCCTGTCAGTCCACTCCCCCCACAGTTAGAAAGCACCTCCCTAGGTAAGACTTAACCCCTTGATCACCCTGGTGTTAACCCCTTCCCTGCCAGTGTCATTTATACAGTAATCATTTTTATAGCACTGATTGCTGTATAAATGTCACTGGTCCCAAAAAAGTGTCAAAAGTGTCCGACCTGTCTGCCACAGTGTCGCAGTCCCGTTAAAAATCGCTGATCACCGCCATTACTAGTAAAAAAAAATAATGATACCAAGACATTTTGGACAATTTCATGCTCCCAATTTTGTGGGAAAAGTTTGGGGTTGGGCCTTCCTGTTCCAACATGACTGCGCACCAATGCACAAAGCAAGGTCCATAGAGACATGGATGAGCGAGTTTGAGGCGGAGGAACTTATCCTGACCTCAACCCCATAGAACACCCTTGGGATGAATTAGAGCGGAGAATGCGAGCCAGTCAACCTCATCCAACCTCAGTGCCTGACTTCACAAATGAGCTTCTGGAAGAATGGTCAAACATTCCCATAGACACTCCTAAACCTTGTGGACAGCCTTCCCAGAAGAGTTAAAGCTGTTATAGCTGCAAAGGGTGGGCCAACTCGATATTGAACCCTAAGGACTAAGACTGGGATACCATTAAAGTTCATGTGCGTGTAAAGGCAGGTGTCCCAATACTTTTGGTATTTTAGTGTAGCTTACAACAAACAACACATTCACAAAATGCACACACATTTTTCATGCATGATCCCTGCACATTTTATTTGTAACTTAGTAATCAACAAATCCAATTAAATATTCAGTGTTCAGAAAATAAAATGAGTGAATGGAAAGGCTACACAGAGAGGCATGTGATATGTGCTGAGTCTGAAATAATTTAGTAATGACACACAGGCCTATCAATTCAAGTTATAGGTTCAGGAAATACAAAACGGTAAAGAGATGAATGAACACACTAGACTGATTTTTCAGGCAGCAGAGGATTGTGAATATTTATCTGCATCATCCTGTATTTGACCCCCCGTATTTTTTTCCTTGTGACTCCATTTAATTGATGTATAAAAAAAATGTGCAGCTACCCTCCCCAAACAAAACCAGTTGCTAATCATAACTGATAATCCCCCAGTACTTGGAGGGAGGCTCACAAGTGCGTCAGCACTGGCATGCTGGCATCTTATCACATACTCATTTATAGGGATAAATGATTGAGTTTTTTTCTTTTCCCTGAAATTTTGTTGAAAACATTGAGATTTTGCCAAATGATTCCATTATTCTTTTACATCAAAAATGCATTTGATTCAATGTGAAAGTTGAACTTACAGTGTTTTTATTGTGCAGAAGGCCTAAGGGTAAGTGGCTCCTAAAAGTTATGAATGTTCCTTTTAACTGTACTGGACCTGTTCTTGTGGCAAAAATACATCCCATCATTAGCCAATTTCCAAAAACAGATCATGAAAAAATGTAAAATTGATTATTCACAATTACTCAAATTTAATCCAAAGAAGCACAAAAATAATAATAAAAAAAAACACACAGATAATAACACAATACATGATAGAAATGTAACTGCCCTATTTATCTCCACCTCTCAAAAATAAAGGAAAAAATATCTAAATAAAGTAGATTTTTTTTGTTCACTTTTCAAGCAAATCTTGCTAAGCAGCCCAAGAAGCAAAATTGAGAGTTATCTGCCTTTGTGAAATTTCTCTAACAGAAAAATGAATCTGCTTATCCCTACCCCACCATTAAGTGGTTGTTTCTAATTGGGTCCCCTTCTAAAATAAGCTATCTCCTAGTGGGCTCTTCTGTGCTTCCAGTTCCAGAGGTCAACTGGGAATTGGGGGACCTGTTAAAAAGAAAAAAACATCTGTAAGATTAGAAGCTGGTTGGCCAGAGTGGGCAAATTGCCAGCACAGCAAATTGTCCATGGCTATCTCATCTCCATAAATTTCATAACACGCCAAGAGAGTTGTCTTATCCTGAAAAACAGATTGTTGGTTTCAGTGGGAATAAGAAAATTTCCAGACTCCCTGGCCTTCTGTATGCAGATGCATTTCATTTGCAGAAATATCTTGAAAATAGACAGGCCAGTGATTAAATGGGTAATAGTGTAACTGTATCTTATCTTGTTCATAGGCATTTGATGGCATGTATTATCTCTATACCCTCCTACATACCCCTCTTCTCTGGGACTAATCATAAATTAATTTACATTGATGGACAGAACACTGCTGTCCTGTACTGTAATCTGTTATCAATGTCATCAAGCATTGATTAAGAGGCCTGGTTAATTGTATTAAAAAGGAATTGAACTGCTGAAATCAAGGCAGGAAGTGGGCAAAGGACTATCCAGTAGCAACGGATCTTTTCCCCATTACTGAATTACCATGTCTTGTTCTGTACTGTGCCATTGTATTGAGGCAACCATCTTGATAGAGGCAGGGCTTTGCTTCCATATGTCAGAGCCTCCTGCAAGGAGAACAGTAGTCACATTATCAACGCAGTGCCTTAGATCTTACACTGCAGATATACAGCTATGAAACTGTAGGAGCAGTCCAATTAGAGGTAGGAACATACTGCTCTAGCCGACAGCCAGACCCACGTAGGTGCACGCCCCAGCTCGCCACTGCATTGCATGTATACTCAAAAGGAAGGGTAGGCGGCACTCCACAAATAAATTTTAGCAGCTTGAAATTTTATTCATCAAATAGCCATGTACAGGAAAGGAGGTCGACGCATTTCACTCGTACACTAAGTAATGATTAAGCTTGTGGGGTACGAGTGAAACGCGTCTACCTCCTTTCCTGTGCATGACTATTTGATGAATAAAATTTCAAGCTGCTAAAATTTATTAGTGGAGTGCCGCCTACCCTTCCTTTTGAGTCCAAACTGTAGAAGCACCTAAGCACCCTAACATGCCAGAAAGTGCATAGCTATTTTCAGGAGGTATTCAAGATAAAAGATTATTATTCCAGATTACTGTCTAGGGGCACTTTGACAGTAAGTGCAAGGAGAGGAACCTCCACCCAATGTCACAGTGGAAAGGGTGAGGGGGGTTGAACAAAGCATGAACTAAACTGTTTCACCTTAAATATTAGTGTAACGTGTTACAAAGGTAAACTGAGCTTTTAATTTCTTTCTCATAGTTGTTATTTCTATGTACTAATATCATATGAAAAAAAACATTTTTAGTTCAATCAACAGAAAGGCATACCCATCTCTGGCTATCGTGTATGGACATGTGCAGAACGAAAAAAAAAATGTTTCGTTTCATTTCAATTCGTTATTTATATAAATTCATTTAGTTACTTTTGCATAATTTTTTTTAGGAATTTGTTTTGTTTATTCAAATTCGAATTGATTTGAATTCCATTCAAATTCAAATAAAATTCCATTCGAATAATAATAATAATAAACTTTATTTTATATAGCGCCTTTAAAGGTGGCTTCTCAAAGCACTTTACAAGGAAAACACAAGAAATACACAGGATAATGGGAAATACACAGGATAAAACATACGAAATACACAGGATAATGGGAAATACACAGGATAAAACATACGAAATACACAGGATAATGGGAAATACACAGGATAAAACACAAGAAATACACAGAATAACATAACATAAGGGATAAAGGGACAATTAAGTGAAAGCTTGCCTAAAGAAAAAAGTTTTTAGATTTGATTTGAATGAGTTTAGAGAAGAGGACTCTCTGACATTCTTAGGAAGTGAATTCCGTAGTTTTGGAGCATAGCAGGAAAAGGCTCTGTTCCCCAGTGAGTGTAGGTGAGTAGGGGGGACACACAGTAAGCCAGAATTTGAGGAGCGGAGGTTATGAGGGGGGAGTAAGTTGAAAAAAGTTCAGAGAGATAACGGGGTGCCAAGCCATGAAGAGCCTTGTAGGTGAGCAAGAGGATCTTAAAGTCTATGTGAAACTTGACGGGTAGCCAGTGCAAGGACTCCAGGATAGGGGTAATATGATCACTTGTACTAGACCTAGTCAGGACTCTGGCTGCAGAATTTTGAACGCACTGAAGCCGATTATAATGGATTTAGGTACACCAGCAAGTAGAGCATTGCAGTAGTCAAGTTGGGAGAACATAAATGTATGGATCAGTGTATGATAGCATGGGACGCAGCTGAGCAATGTTTCTCAAGTGGAAAAAAGATGTTCTGACAGCATTTTGTACATGTCGCTCAAAGGTTAGACTAGCATCAAATATCACCCCTAGATTTTTCAATTTAGACTGAAGCTCAAGTACATTGCCATCTATAGATAAGCTATTAGGACTGGCCTTCCGTAGCTGATGGGGGGTGCCAATAGGCATGACTTCAGTCTTGTCACAGTTTAATTGGAGGAAGTTTTGGGCCATCCAAGTTTTTATATCACAAATACAGTTAGATAGGAGAGAGGCAGCCAAAGTAGAATCTGGTTTAGTGTGGATGTGAATTAGTGTCATCAGCATACTTGACTGGACCAACTTCAGACTGGAATCCACCAAGAGAAACAAAGTGACAGCGATCGGTGAGATAGGACTTAATCCATTTCAGAGTCAATTCTGAGACTCCAAAAATGGTTTCAAGGTGAGAGAGTAATAGATTGTGAGCTGCAATATCAAAGGCAGAACTAAGATCTAGTAGAATAAGAATAGTTAGTGACCCAGAATCAGAGGCTTCAGAAGGTCGTTAGTGACTTTGACCAAGGTGGTTTCTGTGCTGTGCAGTTGCCTAAAACCAGATTGGAGGGCTTCAAATAGATTATTTAAAGTCAGGTGATTATGTAACTGAGATATCACAGCCTGCTCAAGGATCTTAGCAAGGAAGGGTAAGTTAGATATATGGAGAAAATTGTTTAAATTGTCCAGGGCCATGTTGGGTTTTTTGGTACCGGGGTGATAGCGGCAGTTTTGAGGATTGTTGGTACAAAGTCAGTGCTAAGGCAATCATTTATGATATTGAGGATAATGGGGCAAAACAAGATTTAAATAAGTGGGTGGGAATAGAGTCAAGTATGCAGGTGGAGGATTTCATATTAGAGACCAATTTAGTTAGAGATGAAGAGTCAAGTACAGAGAAGTGGGAGAGAGAGGAGCCAGTGAAGCAAGGTGGGTCAGGAAGTGATGTGGATAAATCATGTGGTGTGGTAAGAATTTGGTGTCTTATTTTGTCAATGTTTGAGGAGAAAAAATCTAGGAATGTGTTACAGAGCTGTGTTGAAGCAGGTAGTGTGGAGGGACTGTGATGTTTTAATAATCTGTCTATGGTGCACAAGAGTTGTCTAGGGTTGCTAAGATTTTTTTTCTATAGTATGGGAGCAAAAGGCTGATCTAGCAGTCTCAAGTTGTATTTGTAGACACACAAATAATCTTTCCATGCTTGATAATGGATAGTCAAGCCGGATCTGCGCCAATTTCTCTCCAGTCTCCGTGAGACTGCTTTCATTGAGCGAAGGTGAGAATTATACCATGGAGCCAGACGGGAGAATGAGATGGTTCGAGTTTTTAATGGGGCAAAGTTATCAAGGGAAGATGAAAGAACCTGATTAAGGGCACTGATTTTGTCAACAAGGGTGTCAAAAGGGGAGATGCAGGATAGGGAGGGAATAACAGAATTTGCAAATTTGGGCTGGTCAGTAGAAGAAAAATCTCTACAAGGCTTTGGTGGACGCAGTGGCGTAGCGTGGGTTGTCAGCACCCGGGGCAAGGCAAGTAATTTGCGCCCCCTAACCTGTGGACTTTTAGCACTCCCCGAGTCCCTTTCTACAATAGTCCTGACCAGCCTGATTCCTACACTGACCACTACACTGATCTCCCTGTCCACTACCCTGACCCTTACACTGACCTACCTGATTCCAATGCGACCACTACACTACACTACACTGATCACTACACTACACTGACTGCACTGTCCACTACACTACACTGACTGCACTGTCCACTACACTCCACTGTCCACTGCACTGTCCACTACACTCCACTGCACTACACTGTCCACTCCACTGTCCACTCCACTACACTGACTGCACTGTCCACTACATTGCACTGTCCACTCCACTACAGTGACTGCACTGTTCACTACACTGCACTGACTGCACTGTCCACTACGCTACACTGTCCACTACACTACACTGCACTGTCCACTACACTGTACGCTGTCCACTCCACTGCACTCCACTGTCCACTACACTGTCCACTCCACTACACTGTCCACTCCACTGTCCACTACACTCCACTACACTGTCCACTACACTGCACTGCCCACTCCACCACACTCCACTCCACTGTCCACTCCACTCTCCACTACACTGTCCACTACACTACACTGCACTCTCCAACATCACATCACCTCTCACGTCACATCACATCACCTGTCACATCACCTC